>CM074179.1:16505606-16557445 GCA_037179385.1 Holothuria scabra
TAAAAGAGTTTGACCTATTTTTTGTATCAAGAAAACTATGGCCACCTGAGAATGATCATATTTGTAGAAATGATGGAATATACTTTAAAAAACCAACATAACTACTGTAGGGGGACACCAAAAAGTTATGTCCGGCAGGTTGTTTTCAATAGTATCACTTGGAAAATTGGGTGGAGCGCTAATGCTCATATTTTTAGAAATGATGACTTTTGGTGATACCCTTACCATGACACACGAGCAAAGTAATTCAGTCTGTGATAAGTATGTTCTTCTGATTATTCAAATTTGTATACTTGTAATGTCACTGTCACAGCCATTACTCCAAAATGAGGGGGGACACCAAAGCAAAGAAGTCTATTTCCTGAAAATTACTTAACTTTGGATATTCAGTTTATATATCATAAGATAGCCAAGTTGGTAAAGGATAATAAAATACCTGATACACTGGTTTGATGTATTCCCTGTTTTTGAAATATAGCATTATATTGGCAAAGTCAGTAAAAACCCCATTGGACCCCTAGTTTATGGATTGAGCCTATTCCCCCATTGGTTTGAAATTTTAAATCTTGGTGGGAGGGCAGGGAGACCCCAGCAAAGTCAGATCTTGGAAAAAAAATGACACACACATTCCTGGGCATAAACCAAAAGTGTTGTTACACATGCATACCCCCCCACACCCCCCACCCCATCTCTTCCTACTGCATGTACACAATTCCACATTAGCCAGTTTGACCTTTTCACCATTTACTAGTAGTCGTCACAAGTTCACAACCAGACCTTGTCTATCAGCACTGATTCTGAAGGAAAGCTCATGTTTTCTGCATAGATTAAATATTTAGCAGAGCTAAGCTTGAAGATACATTGGGCCAGCACAAGGGAGCAAGTGACCTTACTCAAATACAAGCCCAGGCTATACTGTGCTTGAAGTCCCAAGCCTAGAGTTTGCACCAACTATCCCCAAATAATCCATTATAAGCTACAGCTAAAATTGTACACAATCTTCAATTATTTAACTCTTTTTTAAAGGGAAGGTTTAAGCAAAAATTTAATTTTCATATGTGAAAGAGGAACGAAAACTACATAGTGTGGTGAAAGTTTCATTCAAATCTGACATGTAGTTCTCCAGATATCAGTAAATAAAGTCAGTAGATTTGTGTTCCAAAGTGAGTTTGAGGGCAGCAGAGCTTATATCACTTCCTCACATTGACTAGGAATGCTTTGTTTCCCTTTGTTATATTAGACTCTTGTGTTGACCTTGGAGTTAAATGGAGTAGGACCTTCCTGTGGGTGATGCAAAGTTTGTAAAGTTCTCATGCCCCTTAGGCAATCACATTTTGATAATGTGGGGTGTTTGAGGAGAAAATCAACTCTAAAATTTAAAGAAAACAAAAAAGACTGTGCACTTATGTGGGGATATGATGTCATATGTGCTTGCTTCAAGTTCACTACTTGTTGAAAATTATGTGAAAACTTTACGTGCTCATATCTTGAGAAATATACAATGGGTTTCAATGTAAATTTCCCCAAAATGCTTAGAATAAATACCCCTCTGACATACCAAATCTGGTAATGACCTTAAACACTTCCCTTAAGGGTGATTACAAGGTTTCACCAGTTTCACATGCAACTACAGTAAAGTTCTGACATTGTGGTTTAAAAAGTTCAAGTCTCTGATCATCCAAGTCATTTCAAATTTCAATGCCACTGTGGTACACACTAAATGTGAAAGGCTGTAGTCTTACTCTTATAGAAGCAAACCACATCGTGAAAATTACAGGATGCCAAAATTATGTTGTTGGCATTTATTTCTCAAAACATGTGTGAGGCATGTGTAAAATACTTTAAATTTGCCCTTATCAACATTTTCAAAACTTTTACTACGCTACTTTTGATGTACCATACTTTTTTCTTTAGAGCTGCTGGCACCAGCTCACTCGCCATCCTAATGTATTGTCTATATGAATACTTTGAAAGCCTACTGTAGCCTGTAACTTTAAAAGTCACCTTCAAGTTGAAAGCAGCCATGTGCAAACTGTACACAGAGTTTCAGTTTACATTGTACCACCAGTGTCAAGCTCTCTCAGGACAACAATAACTACTCTTTACGAACTAGACAGCGCATGCAAGAAGCGTTCTTGGGATTTACGTACGGAACGTACATGTCCATTCATAAGTGCATTACTGCACTGACTTAGTGTGTGCATTTGTTGAGCTTGACTATTTTGAATATTCTTTGTGCGGTATTCCCGCATTCCCGCTGCTAATGCAAACCCCGGTACTCGGTAGGAGACTAGGAGCAACATTACTTGGAGAAGTACTGTACATGTGTGGTGTGATGATGGTTGACACTGATGTTGCGGTACGAAAGGAGACACGCTCAAATTTTTTGGTGAAATGTCCGCCTTGTCTATCTGACAGTATGCAAGAAACAACGTTGCAAGGGACCATTGGGACAGCTACTGTATATTAGGATTACATTGTGCTGCAACTTGACTTGTAACATGTATTTGACCATGAAGTTTGTAGGCTAGGTCTGAAGTCTACTGTACATGCACAAAGTGCATGTAAGCCTCCACAGTTACATGCACGTAGGAAATTCTACATGCACCTGTGCGCGTGTGCACCCGGGTAAATCGAACCCAGTGCTTTGCCCAAATTATTTTCATTTTATCCTCACTGTAGCCATAGGTTGATTCTTGAATTAAGCTCAGGAAAAATCACACTTTTTGCTCCATTTTTCTTTGCTGTTAGCAGGAGCGTGCAGTAAACCCAGTGGTTGCTTACAGGAAACATTACTATGAGGTCATAATATATTTTGCACTCTCCCTTTGGTTGCTTGCAATCTCTACCTACAGACAGTAACTAACGACAACAACAGTTGTTCCAGTCATCATAGCCCTTGAACAGGGCTGTGTGTTCATTACTGTACATGTCTTGGGCTCATTCCTCTCACTACAAAGCCTTGGCGCAGCTAACGTTGACAAACATACCCACTAGCCAGGATGCCCTCAGACAATCATCTCTTGTGTCCCCAAATAACATATGACAGATAATTAAATATTCTCAAAACACTTCACACAGATGATCTCTGGCACTCACTGCATTTACCTTTCTGCAAAAGATGTTTACAAAGTTTCATCAAACAATGGCTGAATTTTCACTGCCAATTTTGACCCTAACACTAACAGTAAGACAATGCGTCATGTTTTCAGTAGAGCTCAAAGCTTCAAAGGACACAATGTGAAAACTTGTCAAACATGATACTTCACCTGCGTAGCTGTCTTCATATAAAAAACCATCTTTGATTCTGCAGCAATAAGAAGTGTATACAGTATTTATATTACACTATGGATTGCGGCGTAGACTTGAGTGCTTCTGTCCCTTAGCAACTGAGATCCCTTCCTTCAGACACCAAAAGAAAATGGCAGCTACTCGTGCAGAGGACGACACATTGCAGTGCTAAATTTTGCTTTTATCTCATTCCAAATGATCCTTTTTTGCAGTTATTGTGGTGAGACCTCAACAATAATGCATTTTTCATTCAATCAAAGGTACTTACATGTACAATTTTCATATATCAAACTAGGCCAGTTGTTTCATATTTTGTTGTTCTGGCTAGTGGATACGTTTGTGAACGTTACAGGTAGCTGTGCATGGGCTGTGTTGTGAGAGGAATGGCCATGTAAGGAACACAGCCCTGTTCAAGGGCTACAGTCAACATATCACCAATTAAAAGTGAAATTTTGAAGATATCTGGCTGATTGAGATTTCAACAGATTCAAGTTAGGAAATTTAACAGATTCAGCATGCATAGCTTCAGGGGCATTTCATCTTCAGTTCTACAGTAGTTAGAACATTTCTTAAATACTGTAGTTGCATACATGTGCGAAATTCCACCCATCCATGCTATTACGAGCCAAGCGTTGGCCTACACTTTTGATGCAGCGAGTGCAGGGCTGGAATTAATCGAAGGCCACGAAGGCAATGGCCTTCGTATCTTCTGCAATGGCCTTGATGCCCTATAAAATTTAATGACCATCAAGGCCTTTTGGCCTCTATGCCCTTCCTGTGAGATTACATAGTGGTCAATACAAAATCACTTGTTTGGCCTTGGTGCCCTCTCAGTTTGCATGAGATGCCCTTAAAACTGATAGGAAAATGGCCTTTCCCTGCTGGAACCTTAATTCCAGCCCTGCGAGTGACTAAGTTCATGTTTCCTTGAGAGGGTGAGTTTTGTTTTGCCAGCCAAGGCCACTCCCGACCAGCCAATGCCCTCAAACTTCACACACGTGTAGAATAACACTACAGTTTGAATTCTTTTTCAACTCCCCTGCGTAGAGTATTTCCCTATTTGTTTGAGAAGGGGGACCACCCAAAGAAGGCTTTAGTAATTTTTTGAAAAGTGATTCACGTATTAAGTCAATGGAAAATGAATTGCAGGAGTAAGCCAACTTTGGGAGGACCTCTTCCCCTAACGAACAGGGATATACCTTTCAAAGGGGGTTCAGGAAAAATCCCTAGTGTCACTGTGTGTGAAGTTCGACGACTTGGCTCATCGGGAGTGACCTTGGTGGGCAAAACAAAACTCACCCTCTCATGGACATCTGAACTTACAGTAGTCTATTTTTTGAAAAGTGATTCACGTGTTAAGTCAATGGGAGATGAACAGCAGGAGTAAGCCAACTTTCGGAGGTCCCCCTTCCCAAGCAAATACTGATATACAGGTCATTCCATGTCAAATCACCGGAGGCCAAAATTGTCAAAAATGCAAATTTTGGCCACTTTAGGGAGCCACAACTTTACAAAACAACTTTTGAAAAGCTTCATATTACTGAAACCTGTTCTATGGGACAGTTTCATTATGTTAATAATACAGGCTGGTGCTATTTGCTGAGAAATTGGCCCTCAAAATTGACAAAAATGCCAAAATGTCATTTTGCCACAGATTTGCAAAATTTCAACGAATTTTAATTTGGTCAAAGTTTTAGGAATTTCGCCAAAATCTTCAGGATATGCTTGTTTCATCACTGTCTACACATACAAATATTTTGGGAATTTTTTGAGTTGGTCAAGCAACAACTTTCTCAAAAATTGGGTGATTTGACAGGGAATGACCCATACTCTTAAAGGGAGTTGAAAAAGATTCTTAGTGTCATTCTACAAGTGTGTGAAGTTTGAGGGCATTGGCTCGTTGGGAGTGGCCTTGGCGGGCAAAACAAAACCCTCTCATGGACATCTAGACTTAGTCATTTTTTCAAGAATTTAGCCGTAGTAAGTGCTATAGCCCAGTCTGCAACTACTGCAGTCTAACTACTGTACCTGTACAGAAGCATGTTACAAGTACAGTATTGGCTGAAAGTTTATTGCAGTATATAGATACTGTACTGGTGGTACCAAAATACCCTTGTTTAGGTTTAGGTACACTACTGTATTTTGGACAAACTACTGTATTAAACAAAATTGGAATCCAAAATTACAATGGGATAACCTAATCTCTTGAGAGGAATTACAGTTTGCCTATAGTGTTACATGTAGGTGTGCAGTACTGTTGGGAATTAGGAAGTTACAGTACTGTACTGTAGTACAGTATATGTTCAGTAGTTTATTTTTTTACCAGACTTTTCCTCTTTTTTTTCTCTCCTTTTTTTTGTCAGGTGATAATGAACTTGCGTGGTTGGAATTTATATGGTTTCCAAGAGGTACTGTGCAGTTGTTCAATTTGCCAAGCCATGACCTCCTACAGTACCCTACTGTACTTGGTAAGTTGTGGGTCATTCTACTGTACGGTAGTACAGTCCAAAGTCCAAATCAAAAAAGGAACCAACTTACTTAAATTGCCCTACTTTCAGATCCAACTTTGGAAAAATCAAGTTACAAGGAAGGAACAAGCCTCTGAAGAAGATTTTCAAGTTTCTGTGTCAGAAATCTATGCCTTCAAAAGATTAGTGCCTCTGCAGGGATAACATTCAAGGTACAGTACTGTAGCCATATGCAATTTGACATGATTGAGCAGGGAATAATTTATCCAGTATCGTATTGCAATTTGCTACACAAACAGACCAAGTTGGTAGTACACAAATGAAAATTTGTGTAGCAATTTTTTTGTGTGCATAACCCTTGTATTTTCACAAACAAAAATAATATTAATAATAATTGGATTTATACAGCGGCTTATATGTATGTTCAACATCTCAAAATGCTTCACAATCATTACCCCTGGTAGGGCTGTGAACGTGTAGCGATTAATCGCTAAACGATCGCATGTGGAATAAATGTTTATTACAAAGCTACAAGCGATTAATTGCAAAACCTGTTTTTGAGAGTTTTTTATCCATTTGTATACTCTGATGATCCCTGGTTTTAGTTAAATGGAACATCCTGGGCATATTTGGACCTTGTAGGCTTCAAAGTTTCAGAATAATTTGATTTTACAATGCAAGATACTATTTATTATTTCTGCATTACATTCAGTATCAGTCACAACATACTGAAATAATTTTTTTTGTGATAAGGTAATCGCGATTAGTCGCTTAACAATCGCAAATTTTTGAGGTTAAACGTTTAGTTATTTTGCTAAATGTTCACAGCCCTAACCCCTGGTCACTGGTAACTCGTCAAACCCACACTATAAAAGTGCACATCCCTTGCTGTTCGTGCCTGGCCTAATGCAACTTCATCGTGTCCCCTGGGGACTTCCCATAGGAGCAGCCACATACAGCGCATCACTATACAAACTACCTCACAGGTACCCATTTAACACCTGGGTGGAGAGAAGCAATCGAGATAAAGCATCTTGCTCAAGAACACAACATAATGACTCGAGTGGAAATCCAACCAGCAATCCTTAGATCACAAGTCCAATGCCTTAACCAATAGGCCACCACGCTCTCCAGTTACCAGTTACCTTCCTGTTTAGCAGCACAGGGCCTTCAATGTGTGAAAGACCCCAAAATCTTCAAAACTGCTATGCAAAAATTTGAATGCTAAATTAATCCCTGTTTCGGTAATGATGTGCAGAAAATGGCCTTGTTTGTAGGTCTTTGTTCCTAAAATGATTGTGAAGAATTATCGAGGGTTCCTAATCTTTACTGTTGCAGTACTCATGAAGAATTTTCTTGTTACACTCATTTACCAAAAGAAACCATAATATGTTTTAGTGGACCAGTTACAGTACCTTCCTGTTTAGCAGCACAGGCAGGCTTCGACAAATCCCCGCCGGACAGCCAGGACAAGTAAAAATCACTCGGGCAACTATATACCTAGCTCAATGTTGCAGCCCGCTGGGAAAGTAGTCCCAGCCTTAAATTTTTGAGTGGCACAAAACAGCATTTGTACTTTTAGACTTCAAAAAATTATATGTTCTCAACAGATTTGAATTGGACAAGTACAGTAGATATTTATGCGGGCAAGTAGATTGAGAAAACAGCTAGCCCGTCGGACAAGTACAAAAGAAAAATTTCAAGCCTGAGCACAGGGCCTTCAATTCATTGGCCGGATACAAGCTTCATGTAGCTTTAACAGAATTTACTGAACTGTAAAGATTTTGATCCTTATACACAGGGAATTCAAGCAAGAAATGGAAAAATATGGACAAGAATACAGTGCCAAAGTAATTAATCCAGTAATCGGTAGCCCCATAGAGTTGTTGGACACACTGAAAGATACACAAAATGAGAAAAGCACATGGACTGCCCCCCTGTGTCTTTGTGCAGTATACACATGTAATATACCACTAAGCATAAGTCTAATCCGAATGTCTAGCCCTACAGGATGATTTCAATTTGGGTCATGGCAATGCTTTATGGCATATTCAAATGTAACAATGAAGAGTCCACCACTTCCTCAAGTGGCACCTGCTCGTACTGTACTTTACTTGGGAACAAGACTCCTAACTCCTTCATCACTTTCAGGTTTATACATGTTACTCAACCAGGCACTGTTGCTGTACTGTATGAGAAATGCTTTTATTCTATGTTATAATAACATCAGGTCCTGGTTTTTGGAATTTCCAGATGTGCTACAAAAACCCACAAATCACAATCCTCAGGAAATTAAGGAGTGTGGTACTACAGGTGTGTTGCTTTTTAAGTTCTACAGTATACAGTAGTTATATATGAGCTGCTGTACAGTATCAGTCTTGTTAAGATGGTGGAAAATCACACCCCTAACAGTGATTAGAGGTGAGTGATGGTGTACAATTGCACTCAAAATCCCCACCTGAAATATTTGATGTGCACTTTCAATCACGTGAGTACAGTAAGCTGTATGTAATAATTTTTCCATTTGAACAGTACAGTGTATTGTAGAGGGACGCATTTGGAAAAGAAGTTGCACAGTACTACAAGAGTTGAACAGCATTGTATCCTTCTGTATCTCCTATGACTACTGTAGATGAGATGGATCCAGCAAAATGACAGCTACCGTAACCTCCCCTTTTGTATGTTTCTAAAGACGGAGAGGCTTTTTGTGTATAGGTAAGAGATCTTTTGGTCATTATGGGACCTAATATAGTACTGTATATATATTTAATATAGTATATGTAATATATAGTATATTGGATTGTAATAATAATACCAGGAATGAAGAACTTTGACTCTCTCTGTTGCAAATGCTGCAACAGCAAAAATTGTGTTGCATTCCCCATTTGATATCATTTGATGCATGAAGTGCCATTCTGTGATGCATGTTGGTTCATTTGGGTAACAGCTCTGTCCATCACTTGAGGCTGTGGTAAGTAAAATGTAGTAGTGAGATACAGTACAGTTAGTAAATCAATGTAGTTGATACAGAACATGCAGAGTGGGACATGGGGAGACTGCATGACCATGAATATTTGTCATTGTGTACTGGGTAATAGTATTGCCCCAAACCTTAGATGGAATCCAAGGTTAGCTACAGTATCTACAAAAATCACCTGGTTGCTCTTACAGAATTTAAGATTGGCCAACCACTCTAAATGTAACAGGCTGTGGACAATGTTTTGTTTTTTTTTTTTTTTTTGAAGAAAGAAAGTACAAGGCAGGCTTTGGGTCTCCTTGCCAACGGCAGGCAAGGAATCTATGCGATGGTGATGTCGTGTGGATGTATACTGTGTGTGTGATGCCCACTTGTAAACACAATATCTCAAGAAAGGAAACTCCGAGGGACCTCACACTTGGCATGTACAGTAGATTGCTCACATTCAGTAGATGATCCCTATTGTTTTTGGTGCAGGTCAAATTTCATCTGGGGTCACCAGAGATGAAAAGGTGAAATTGTTGTGAACATTATTTCTCATGAAGGGTAACTGTCAGGAATCTTATACTTACCATGTGGATTGCCCATTTTGAGGAGATGATCGCCATTGTTTTATTGGAGGTCAAAGGTCCTTTGGGTTCATCACAGGTTAAAAAATCAAAACCTTGCAAATGGTACACCTTGAAAAGGGTGACTGTTAGAGTTAATTTTCATGAGTTGATAGGGCTAAAGAGTATTGAATGGCATGGGTAATGTAAGAGGCATAGGTAAGTTTTGGAAGTTTATCCACTTCATTACTGTATGTTAATAAACAAGTGAGATAATTTGACAATTTATATTGAAGGAAACTCAAACTCAATGATATTAAGATGGTCTACAGTGAACATCATTGGTATTTATGTTGATTCTGGTTTGAAGTTTTGCCCTATATTATGTACATTTAGTGCCGGTGTTAATACATATAGGAGTAAGTGGCCAAGTGCGGTAGAGCAAAATATAAAAATGTTAAAACGAAAGATCTGTTCATCAGGCTGACATGTTAATTACTTCTTTTTGGCATGGGTATGCCAATTTCACCACAAGTATATAGATTTTCATGAAATTTATTTCCTACTGTTAAATGGAAGTTCCTAGCAGTGTCTAGAACATGTTAGTTTAAACAAAGGCTGTCTGGGATCATTTTGAGGCAAAGTTGGGATATATTGGAAAAGGCTTCAATGCCCACAAAGCACTGAATTGTTCAGTGGGGAACTCCTGTTGCAACTCCCTGATAAGTGTAAACTTTGAACAGATTAAGTGCTCTGTGTGATGCACAAGATTTTCTTTTCGGGCATATGAGCATTGTCTCTTGGATAATCCTAAAGAAAAAATGAAGATAACATTAAATTTAGTATCAAAGATTCTTAAAAGTTTCAGACAAACCTTGTGCCACTGTCCTCGTAAGGACATGTAAGTGGGAACTATATAATTAAATTTACCACAGGTTATTAGTTTTATAGAAAGAACTTTACTGATCATTTGGATCAACACCCTTGAGCAGGCATGGACTGTCATTGTATGATTGAATGAGTCAAATTGTAACTGATACACCTCTGTGCAAATTGCAGGTCACTGTTCTGATCTATCACAGTTGACCACCACAGTGTCCAGAAGGATTACTGTATCTCATTAAATCATACAGCTCAATGAACTCAATGGACTGTTTCCTACCTGTATGTAAATATTAAACTGTGTATGACTCTATTTAGCCCTCTTGGCAACTTGAAGGTTAAAGTATTGTACATAGTTCAGGTAATCAAAGCAAGCATAATAGTATCTACTGTGTATCAGACAAGGGACACTTGACTTGTACTCTGTTATGCTGTTCCTGTAAGCAGACAATTTAAGAGCAAACTACTGTATAAATCTTGTTGATTTCTTGATTTACAGGGTTCCCATGTTATGTTAATTTTCAAGGACATCATAGCCATCAGGAAAGGCATTTCACCAAAAAACAAATGCAAAAGGGCTGTCACGAGTAGCCAAGGTTACACCTCTCAGTTCAGATGTTTCTATGTTCCAATGCATGGAGGACAGTGTTAGACTGAGAGCTTGTTCACTAACCTAACCTAACCTTAAAGCAGTTGATTTTTCAGAACTTAAGAGTCATCAGTATGTAAAGCTCTCCTCAATACCCGAAATTTTGATCAAATGAGCATATTTTAAAAATACCTCTTTAACAAGTTATTAGACATCATATAGTTTACCAGCATCCTAACTGTGTGGGAGATTTCTCTTTTTTGTGGAGGTCAAAGCTTATTTGTGGTCACAAAAGGTCAAAACCTTGTAGACATGACATTTTTAGGGGGATAACTGTGGAGGGATCTCATATTCAGTTTGTAAATTGCTCATATTTAGCATGTTGATGGTCATGTTACTGTAGGTGGGTGGTTCCCTGTTGTTTTAAGTGGGGGTGAAAGCTCATTTGGGTTCACATGATTTCAAAAGGTTTTGACCTTACTAGTATATCTCAATGATTGTGAGGTATCTCATTCTTGTCATGTCGGCAGCCATGTTTGTTAAAATAAACCACATATGGCAAGGAATCACTACGCCTTTTGGCTTTCTGGTTCTACACTGTTGAGCTCCTTTTCTTCATCTTGGTTTGCTAAAAATCGCACTCCTTGCAGTGATTTACTGTAGGGCAAGTGATGGTCTGTGATTGCACTCACATGCCCCAACATTAAAAGCTTGCTAAAGAACAAGGTGGATCTGAAGCCACATAAACTGAGTCTGTCTTCAGAAAAGCCTTTTCTTTTGAACAATATTTTCTGAAAAATATAAGATACATTACTGAAATTTTCACAGAATTGAACTCGGGGGAAATGCTAGTGCCTTGTAATCTCTGCCATTTATAAAATGAAATTATTGGAAAATTTTAAACAAACACAGCACCTCCACAGTATTGATCTGAGTGGGCGAGGCATTTTGCGCAATTAAAATATTGGGACTAAGTCATTGGGGCCATTGGCACCACTGGGACCATAGGGAGGGTTTTTTTCTCTTACTATACAAAAGAAAAAAGAAAAAATACTTCATAATAAAAAATGTTTTACACTGAAGGATGAAAAAGGATTTTATAGCATCAACAGGTAGGGTTCTTTGAAGCCCCTCCCTCAAGGTGGCAGCACTCCTGCATTAGCATTATATAAATATTTCCTCTTTCCCAGTTTTCTAATTTACTCTACAGTACTGTAGTTGTGTGCCTGCACTGAATTTGGGTAGTAATGTTCCCTGTGGTAATATTCAGCCTGTTCTACAGTACACATTAGAATTCTGATGGTTTATCGAATGATTAACAACATTAGACTAAGACAAGACACAGTTAATATTGGCCATGACTCCCCTGCTCCTATTTATTTTGATATAATTCTCTTTGACTTGTACTATACTGCAGGTCCAGGTGCTATTATACAGTAAACCAAATACTGTAAGATTTGCAGTGTGTACTCCAAGAGGTCTGCAGAGTAAACTGTCAAATATTACAGTACATTGATTGGCAAATGATTTAATCTCAAGTAGGGAGTTAGTTGGTGGAGGTAGTGCAATTATATTGGAAAATGTAGCATCCTTTACAAAATGTTAAGCCCACAACATTTTGCTTTAATTGATTACTCAGATTCAATGTACAGTATGCATTGGAGAAACGGGAGACTCGAGGGCCTGTATTTTTTATGATGAGGATTGCCTCTAATGGAACATTGGTATCCTTTTGTTTCAGGTCAGTTGCCTTACTTGTCTGTCTTAAGGGCATTTCTTGAAGATGTATTGGAGCCAAAGCCAGCAATACCATACAGGGTAAGTGCGTGGGGCGAAATTTGAAAGGTGTTTTTTATTGTTATGGCTACATTGTTGTTTATTAGTACAGTATAATATCAATGGTTAATTTTATAAAAAGGGTCTAACAAACAGTAAAATCCTGCAATCAAAATATATATAAGATTTAACATGTTTCCATAGCAACAAATCTTAAATGGCACCAGGTAAGGAATGAAAAAAACAGTTTCTATACCTGTCAAACATTTTTTTTTATTCCTTGCTGTAGGTAGGCAAGGAATCTATGCGATGGTGATGTTGTGTGTGTGTATGTGTGTGCGTGTGTGTGTATGTGACGCTTTGGCTTGTTAACACGATATTCAAGAAAGGTAAGTGTGACATACCTCATATTTGGTGAGTAGGTTGGCAATATTGAGTAGATGATCCCTATTGTATTTGGTGGAGGTCAAAGGTCATTTGGGGTCACAGGAGGTCAAAAGGTAAAAGCTTGATATCTCAAGAACGTTACATGCACATGGCTATGCTCATATTTGGTGTGTGGGTTGGTCGTATGGAGTAGATGATCCCTATTGATTTTCGTGGAGGTCAACGGTCATTTGGAGTCAGGAGAGATGAAATGGTAAATTCCTTAGAAATTGCTTGTAAACACTGTATCTCAAGAGGGTTAAGTGTGACTAATCTTTTATCCGGTGTGAAGGTTGACCATATTAAATAGATGATCCCTATTGTTTTTTGTGGAGGTCAAAGGTCATTTGGGGTCACGGAAGGTTAAAAAGTCAAAACCTTGTAAAACAATATTTCGAGAACGTTACATGTGGCTATGCTCATATTTGGTTTGTGGGTTGGTCGTATTAAGAAGATGATCCCTGATCAGTTTTCGTGGAGGTCAAAGGTCATTTGGGGTCACCAGAGGTCAAATGGTAAATTCCTTAGAAATTGCTTGTAAACATGGTATCTCAAGAAGGGTAAGTGTGACTTAGCTCTTCTTTAGTGTTTGTGTTGGCCGTATAGACCTATTTCCAAAAAAAATAGCAATTACAAAGAATTGTGGGACAGAGTTTTGGGTGTGCGTCAATTTTCACTACAGTAAAATGTCATTGACAAAAATGGCAAACACCAAAACTCTATCCAACAATCCTTTGTACAGTAATTGCTATTTGGAAATAGGTCTATTGAAATGATCGTCCCAATTGATTTCCGTGAAGGTCAAAGGTCATTTGGTGTCAGCAGTGTTAAGGTCTGACAAGCTTGTTTGCCCAGTATTACAAGAAAGGTAACTTTTGTAGGTTCCTCATACTTGACATGTAGATGATGCATAGTGAATAAATGATCCCTTTAGTTTTTGGTAGAAGTCAAATGCAGGGCAGGAAAAAGGTTTGTTTCCCAGGAGGAGTGAAATTATTTCCCTGGAAGGAAGTTAAATTTCCCACAACTCCCTCATGTTTTCATGTACAGAAATGGGAAATTTCCCTCCAATATCCTAAATTTCCCTCCAGATGGCAAAATTTCCCGGAAAGGAGCCTCCCAGCTTCCCAACTTTTTCCACCCATGGACAAATGTCACTTTGGTTCAAATGGGGTCAAAGTCTCAGTGTCATATTTACACAATTTCCCATGGTTGGAGTCTTGCACACTGCAAAATTTCACACATATTATGTGGATGTGATATCGTGAGCAGAACCGTAGTTCTAGGTGGTCAAAGGTCATCCAATATCTCAATGTAGGAAGCTTGAACGTCTTGCATGTACACTTTGTGTGTACATTATGGGGCACTGTCAATTTGCAAAACATTATGGAGCACTGTCAATTTGAAAAAATGATAGGCTTAAATTTCAGTAGCAAGAAATCACTAAGCCTTTAGGCTTTCTGGTTTTATTTTTATCAAAGTTTGAAAGAGAAGAAATAAATTTAAAATATTGATACCAAGTGCAATTGCTATTAAGGGAACGATGCATATTAAAAAAAAAAAAAAAAATAAAAGTGCATGGGAAGGAATAGGAGGGAAGGAATTTTTGTCCATGCAAATGAAATGAGTATTTGCCCTAGGCAGTCTTCATTTTTATTTCAAAGCTACCACTTCTCTGTTAGAAAAAAAGGTGATCAGAGACATGTTTACAAACCCCTCCTGGAAGGAAAGGTGGTTGGAACAAATTGAGAGACATAAGAGAGTGTACACACACACTACTGTAGTTATAAGAGACATCCCACAGTTTTACTGTACCCGAGAGTGGGGGAGTAGACTAATTGTGAGCTTGTTAAGTCCCTCATTTTAGGTAATGAAAATTTTCTATTATCTCAGAATACTCCTTAAAATGAAGAGTCATTGGATCCACATGCTGATTACTTTTTACAGGTGAAAGGTTCAAAGGAAAGAAGTATGTTTTAACTGCTCCAACAAACAGTAGCATTTTAATTAAAAAGCTCTAGTCATTTTCAAATCATTCAGTCTCAACAATAAACCTTGAGCAAAAGCTTCCATCTCCTCAAAATATTAACTACAAGGAGAGTTATGGAAGTTTCATCTTTTTAGATGATGAGAGTTTGGGTGAAAAAAATTATTCTTGAGCAACAAACATCTGAATTTCTATTTGATTAAAACTTATTTGTTATTGCCATATTTGTAATTATTTATTACTTTTTGTCTAAAAAGAAGAAGATCAAATTTCCTTGTAAAAAAATGACATGTTTCCATTTAACACCCACGTTTGATGTCTGAAGACATGCTACCATATCATAATTTGGTACTGTATCAACTATCAGTTGGGGGTCTTATTTGGAAGTACTTGCTCTTTTTGCCAGTATATTGTGTGAAATTCTATTTTTTGTGTCTGTAATGTTCTATCATCAGGTGTTTCATCTTCTTGGCTTGGAAGGTACAGTAGGCAAGATATTTCAACTGTGACTGAAATTGTAGAAGGTGACCCAACTTCAAACAAGTCAGTGGCGATTAACATAGCTGAGGAGACACAGAATATATCCCTTCTTTATTGTTCAAGTCATCGTCATTGGTGTTGATGGGTAAACTACTTAATGCCCTTTGGATTCAAGGTACATTACAGTACTTTTGTAACTGTCCTAAGAACACTTGAATGTAAGAGCCCGGAGGTGTTACTACATGGCGATCCATCGAATCTTTAATTTATGCCAATCCAATTACACTAATTTTAAAGTGGACACTAAATCCTTCATTTGGGGATTATTGAACTGAATGGAATTCTCTTGTTTAATACCTAGGCAACCTCATTTAAACCTCTGGTGACTCCAACAAAAGGGATTATTTGGAACTATATGTTTGTTTGTGTGTAAGAGGTTGCCAACAAAGAAGTGCCAGACACTGTCTCAGCATTTTAAACTCCTGGCTATTGCTAATGATCACAGTGATCCTCCCTATAGATCAATTCTGATGATTATACAAATGAACAAAAGAGAAAAAAGACTAAACATTGCTATCGGATTTTCATTAATACTTGCATTCGCTCCTATGGTCTAAAAGGCACACCTAAATAGAGTAAAATACAGAGAACAAGACAGGTAGGTTGTAATCTGTGTCCAAATGGACAAATATACTGTTCATTTTTGTGTGATCATATTTGCAGCGATGAGGAAAACATTTATGAGCTACGTACATGTACATCGGTCAAGGTTGTTTTGCTGTTTTCTTGATGTTTTTATGGCTAAATTAAAATTTGAAATAACTCCGACCTACGAACTGGTACAGAGGTTGAGGCTTTACTGTTCATTTTTTGTGTTATCATGTTTGCAGCAATGAGAAAAACGTTTATGAGCTACGTACATGTACATCGGTCATGGTTGTTTTGCTGTTTTCTTGATGTTTTCATGGCTAAATTGAAATCTGAAATGATTACGGCCTACGTACTGGTACAGATTTCAAGGCTCTACTGTACATTTTTTGTGTTATCATGTTTGCAGCAATGGGAAAAACATTTATGAGCTACGTACATGTACATCGGTCATAGTTGTTTTGCTTTTTTCTTGATGTTTTTATGGCTAAATTAAAATTTGAAATAACTACGACCTACGTACTGGTACAGAGGTCGAGGCTTTACTGTTAATTTTTTGTTATCATGTTGGCAGCAATGGGAAAAACATTTATGAGCTACGTATATGTACATCGGTCATGGTTGTTTTGCTGTTTTCTTGATGTTTTTATGGCTAAATTAAAATTTGAAATAACTACGACCTACGTACTGGTACAGAGGTCGAGGCTCTACTGTACACTTTTTGTGTTATCATGTTTCCAGCAATGGGAAAAACGTTTATGAGCTACGTACATGTACATCGGTCATGGTTGTTTTGCTGTTTTCTTGATGTTTTTATGGCTAAATTAAAATTTGAAATAACTATGACCTACGTACTGGTACAGAGGTCGAGGCTTTACTGTTAATTTTTTGTGTTATAAGTTGGCAGTAATGGGAAAAACATTTATGAGCTACGTACATGTACATCGGTCATGGTTGTTTTGCTGTTTTCTTGATGTTTTTATGGCTAAATTAAAATTTGAAATAACTATGACCTACGTACTGGTACAGAGGTCGTGGCTTTACTGTTAATTTTTTGTGTTATAAGTTGGCAGTAATGGGAAAAACATTTATGAGCTACGTACATGTACATCGGTCATGGTTGTTTTGCTGTTTTCTTGATGTTTTTATGGCTAAATTAAAATTTGAAATAACTATGACCTACTTACTGGTACAGAGGTCGTGGCTTTACTGTTAATTTTTTGTGTTATCATGTTCGCAGTAACGGGAAAAACATTTATGAGCTACGTACATGTACATCGGTCATGGTTGTTTTGCTGTTTTCTTGATGTTTTTATGGCTAAATTAAAATTTGTAATAACTACGACCTACGTACTGGTACAGAGGTCGAGGCTCTACTGTACACTTTTTGTGTTATCATGTTGGCAGCAATGGGAAAAACATTTATGAGCTACGTACATGTACATCGGTCATGGTTGTTTTGCTGTTTTCTTGATGTTTTTATGGCTAAATTAAAATTTGTAATAACTATGACCTACGTACTGGTACAGAGGTCGTGGGTTTACTGTTAATTTTTTGTGTTATAAGTTGGCAGTAATGGGAAAAACATTTATGAGCTACGTACATGTACATCGGTCATGGTTGTTTTGCTGTTTTCTTGATGTTTTTATGGCTAAATTAAAATTTGAAATAACTACGACCTACGTACTGGTACAGAGGTCGTGGCTTTACTGTTAATTTTTTCTGTTATAAGTTGGCAGTAATGGGAAAAACATTTATGAGCTACGTACATGTACATCGGTCATGGTTGTCTTGCTGTTTTCTTGATGTTTTTATGGCTAAATTAAAAGTTGAAATAACTATGACCTACGTACTGGTACAGAGGTCGTGGCTTTACTGTTAATTTTTTGTGTTATCATGTTGGCAGTAACGGGAAAAACATTTATGAGCTACGTACATGTACATCGGTCATGGTTGTTTTGCTGTTTTCTTGATGTTTTTATGGCTAAATTAAAATTTGTAATAACTACGACCTACGTACTGGTACAGAGGTCGTGGGTTTACTGTTAATTTTTTGTGTTATAAGTTGGCAGTAATGGGAAAAACATTTATGAGCTACGTACATGTACATCGGTCATGGTTGTTTTGCTGTTTTCTTGATGTTTTTATGGCTAAATTAAAATTTGAAATAACTACGACCTACGTACTGGTACAGAGGTCGTGGCTTTACTGTTAATTTTTTGTGTTATAAGTTGGCAGTAATGGGAAAAACATTTATGAGCTACGTACATGTACATCGGTCATGGTTGTTTTGCTGTTTTCTTGATGTTTTTATGGCTAAATTAAAATTTGAAATAACTATGACCTACGTACTGGTACAGAGGTCGTGGCTTTACTGTTAATTTTTTGTGTTATCATGTTGGCAGTAACGGGAAAAACATTTATGAGCTACGTACATGTACATCGGTCATGGTTGTTTTGCTGTTTTCTTGATGTTTTTATGGCTAAATTAAAATTTGTAATAACTACGACCTACGTACTGGTACAGAGGTCGAGGCTCTACTGTACACTTTTTGTGTTATCATGTTGGCAGCAATGGGAAAAACATTTATGAGCTACGTACATGTACATCGGTCATGGTTGTTTTGGTGTTTTCTTGATGTTTTTATGGCTAAATTAAAATTTGTAATAACTATGACCTACGTACTGGTACAGAGGTCGTGGCTTTACTGTTAATTTTTTGTGTTATCATGTTGGCAGTAACGGGAAAAACATTTATGAGCTACGTACATGTACATCGGTCATGGTTGTTTTGCTGTTTTCTTGATGTTTTAATGGCTAAATTAAAATTTGTAATAACTACGACCTACGTACTGGTACAGAGGTTGAGGCTCTACTGTTCATTTTTGTGTTATCATGTTGGCAGCAATGGGAAAAACATTTATGAGCTACGTACATGTACATCGGTCATGGTTGTTTTGCTGTTTTCTTGATGTTTTTATGGCTAAATTAAAATTTGAAATAACTACGACCTACGTACTGGTACAGAGGTTGAGGCTTTACTGTACATTTTTTGTGTTATCATGTTTGCAGCAATGGGAAAAACGTTTATGAGCTACGTACATGTACATCGGTCATGGTTGTTTTGCTGTTTTCTTGATATTTTTATGGCTAAATTAAAATTTGTAATAACTATGACCTACGTACTGGTACAGAGGTCGTGGCTTTACTGTTCATTTTTTGTGTTATCATGTTGGCAGCAATGGGAAAAACATTTATGAGCTACGTACATGTACATCGGTCATGGTTGTTTTGCTGTTTTCTTGATGTTTTTATGGCTAAATTAAAATTTGAAATAACTATGACCTACGTACTGGTACAGAGTTCGAGGCTTTACTGTTAATTTTTTGTGTTATCATGTTGGCAGGAATGGGAAAAACATTTATGAGCTACGTACATGTACATCGGTCATGGTTGTTTTGCTGTTTTCTTGATGTTTTTATGGCTAAATTAAAATTTGAATTAACTATGACCTACGTACTGGTACAGAGATCGAGGCTTAACTGTTAATTTTTTGTATTGTCATGTTGGCAGCAATGGGAAAAACATTTATGAGCTACGTACATGTACATCGGTCATGGTTGTTTTGCTGTTTTCTTGATGTTTTTATGGCTAAATTAAAATTTGAAATAACTATGACCTACGTACTGGTACAGAGGTCGAGGCTCTACTGTACATTTTTTGTGTTATCATGTTGGCAGCAATGGGAAAAACGTTTATGAGCTACCTACATGTACATCGGTCATGGTTGTTTTGCTGTTTTCTTATGTTTTTATGGCTAAATTAAAATTTGTAATAACTACGACCTACGTACTGGTACAGAGGTCGAGGCTTTACTGTTCATTTTTTGTGTTATCATGTTGGCAGCAATGGGAAAAACATTTATGAGCTACGTACATGTACGTCGGTCATGGTTGTTTTGCTGTTTTCTTGATGTTTTTATGGCTAAATTAAAATTTGAAATAACTACGACTTACGTACTGGTACAGAGGTTGAGGCTTTACTGTACATTTTTTGTGTTATCATGTTTCCAGCAATGGGAAAAACGTTTATGAGCTACGTACATGTACATCGGTCATGGTTGTTTTGCTGTTTTCTTGATATTTTTATTGCTAAATTAAAATTTGTAATAACTATGACCTACGTACTGGTACAGAGGTCGAGGCTTTACTGTTCATTTTTTGTGTTATCATGTTGGCAGCAATGGGAAAAACATTTATGAGCTACGTACATGTACATCGGTCATGGTTGTCTTGCTGTTTTCTTGATGTTTTTATGGCTAAATTAAAATTTGAAATAACTACGACCTACGTACTGGTACAGAGGTCGTGGCTTTACTGTTAATTTTTTGTGTTATAAGTTGGCAGTAATGGGAAAAACATTTATGAGCTACGTACATGTACATCGGTCATGGTTGTTTTGCTGTTTTCTTGATGTTTTTATGGCTAAATTAAAATTTGAAATAACTATGACCTACGTACTGGTACAGAGGTCGTGGCTTTACTGTTAATTTTTTGTGTTATCATGTTGGCAGTAACGGGAAAAACATTTATGAGCTACGTACATGTACATCGGTCATGGTTGTTTTGCTGTTTTCTTGATGTTTTTATGGCTAAATTAAAATTTGTAATAACTACGACCTACGTACTGGTACAGAGGTCGAGGCTCTACTGTACACTTTTTGTGTTATCATGTTAGCAGCAATGGGAAAAACATTTATGAGCTACGTACATGTACATCGGTCATGGTTGTTTTGGTGTTTTCTTGATGTTTTTATGGCTAAATTAAAATTTGTAATAACTATGACCTACGTACTGGTACAGAGGTCGTGGCTTTACTGTTAATTTTTGTGTTATCATGTTGGCAGTAACGGGAAAAACATTTATGAGCTACGTACATGTACATCGGTCATGGTTGTTTTGCTGTTTTCTTGATGTTTTAATGGCTAAATTAAAATTTGTAATAACTACGACCTACGTACTGGTACAGAGGTCGAGGCTCTACTGTTCATTTTTGTGTTATCATGTTGGCAGCAATGGGAAAAACATTTATGAGCTACGTACATGTACATCGGTCATGGTTGTTTTGCTGTTTTCTTGATGTTTTTATGGCTAAATTAAAATTTGAAATAACTACGACCTACGTACTGGTACAGAGGTTGAGGCTTTACTGTACATTTTTTGTGTTATCATGTTTGCAGCAATGGGAAAAACGTTTATGAGCTACGTACATGTACATCGGTCATGGTTGTTTTGCTGTTTTCTTGATATTTTTATGGCTAAATTAAAATTTGTAATAACTATGACCTACGTACTGGTACAGAGGTCGTGGCTTTACTGTTCATTTTTTGTGTTATCATGTTGGCAGCAATGGGAAAAACATTTATGAGCTACGTACATGTACATCGGTCATGGTTGTTTTGCTGTTTTCTTGATGTTTTTATGGCTAAATTAAAATTTGAAATAACTATGACCTACGTACTGGTACAGAGTTCGAGGCTTTACTGTTAATTTTTTGTGTTATCATGTTGGCAGGAATGGGAAAAACATTTATGAGCTACGTACATGTACATCGGTCATGGTTGTTTTGCTGTTTTCTTGATGTTTTTATGGCTAAATTAAAATTTGAATTAACTATGACCTACGTACTGGTACAGAGATCGAGGCTTAACTGTTAATTTTTTGTATTGTCATGTTGGCAGCAATGGGAAAAACATTTATGAGCTACGTACATGTACATCGGTCATGGTTGTTTTGCTGTTTTCTTGATGTTTTTATGGCTAAATTAAAATTTGAAATAACTATGACCTACGTACTGGTACAGAGGTCGAGGCTCTACTGTACATTTTTTGTGTTATCATGTTGGCAGCAATGGGAAAAACGTTTATGAGCTACCTACATGTACATCGGTCATGGTTGTTTTGCTGTTTTCTTATGTTTTTATGGCTAAATTAAAATTTGTAATAACTACGACCTACGTACTGGTACAGAGGTCGAGGCTTTACTGTTCATTTTTGTGTTATCATGTTGGCAGCAATGGGAAAAACATTTATGAGCTACGTACATGTACGTCGGTCATGGTTGTTTTGCTGTTTTCTTGATGTTTTTATGGCTAAATTAAAATTTGAAATAACTACGACTTACGTACTGGTACAGAGGTTGAGGCTTTACTGTACATTTTTTGTGTTATCATGTTTCCAGCAATGGGAAAAACGTTTATGAGCTACGTACATGTACATCGGTCATGGTTGTTTTGCTGTTTTCTTGATATTTTTATTGCTAAATTAAAATTTGTAATAACTATGACCTACGTACTGGTACAGAGGTCGAGGCTTTACTGTTCATTTTTTGTGTTATCATGTTGGCAGCAATGGGAAAAACATTTATGAGCTACGTACATGTACATCGGTCATGGTTGTTTTGCTGTTTTCTTGATGTTTTTATGGCTAAATTAAAATTTGAAATAACTATGACCTACGTACTGGTACAGAGTTCGAGGCTTTACTGTTAATTTTTTGTGTTATCATGTTTGCAGCGATGGGAAAAACATTTATGAGCTACGTACATGTACATCGGTCATGGTTGTTTTGCTGTTTTCTTGATGTTTTTATGGCTAAATTAAAATTTGAATTAACTATGACCTACGTACTGGTACAGAGGTCGAGGGTTTACTGTTAATTTTTTGTGTTATCATGTTGGCAGCAATGGGAAAAACGTTTATGAGCTACGTACATGTACATCGGTCATGGTTGTTTTGCTGTTTTCTTGATGTTTTTATGGCTAAATTAAAATTTGAAATAACTATGACCTACGTACTGGTACAGAGGTCGAGGCTTTACTGTTAATTTTTTGTGTTATCATGTTTGCAGCAATGGGAAAAACATTTATGAGCTACGTACATGTACATCGGTCATGGTTGTTTTGCTGTTTTCTTGATGTTTTTATGGCTAAATTTAAGTTTGAAAAGACTACGATCTACGTATACATACAGAGGTCGCGCCTTTGCCTTTTGGTTTTTGTGTTATCATGTTTGTAGCAATGGGAATACATTTACGAGGTATGTATATGTATGTTGTCAAAACATCACTGTTTGTTATTTTTGAATTTTTCCTTTGATTTGTTTCAAAGAGGTGTATCTTGTGAGTTGACAGAAAATACATAGTAGAAACCAACTTACATGTCATATTTTGTCCTTTTTTGAATTTAGCGGTTCATAATTGTGATTCTTTTGCTTCTGGTAGAACCAAGAGGAATTTTCCTTCAGAATATTAGTTTTGGCAATCTATTCTCAATTAAGATGTGCTTTCCGATTCTGTACAAGGAAAAACTGACACGGCAGAAGCACAAGCCAATTTTTTAAACGTATTTTTCAACTTTGTCCATTTCCTATAATTTGGAAATATTTCCCAGGGCTTTCTGTATAAATTGATTAGGTTATTAGAAAAAAATGACTGCAAAAGTTGTTAGATAGAGTTTTACGTCCCAATCGCCAACCTATTGGTTAGAGTCGAGCCGGCCACTGCCTTTTTTCCAGTTGTGGCCCACTGACTGGTTTTCACCACTAGAGCCCGACACCACACTAAAGTCAGAGAACACGACTTTGTCAAAACCGGTTAGACATTGATTAAATAGAATACATCGCTGCATAAGCGTATTTGTTCCAGCCAGAAATATGACACGAAAACTTCTTGATTATTTGACGATTTGAACGAAATATCAGGTTGAGAACTGACGATGTTGTTGTTTTTTAACTATCCATATCTTCAACATATTTACACACAGCACAAAAGTTAAAAATAGATATAATATCATAAGTATTAAAAGACAACTCACCTCCTTGCAAAGTCACAATGGCGAAGATGCAGATTGAATAAACGCACGTTAGCAGCTTCATGGTCTTGTGGGTCTGCAATTAAAATATAAAAGTGTCGGGTAATAACGAATGAGGAAAATATTATCACAGTTCCTGACACCTTGAAGTAGAATGAGATTGATATGCCACCCTTAAGCTTCAACCGGCTCCCCTTTCTGGTTTCCCGTTGAAATAATATCTTCTTTCTTTATTTCAATTCGTTTTGTTCAGCGTTTGCCCATTCCTGAGTTGCTGCAGAACTGCGCACTTATTCACTTAGAAGAAATAAAAAGTAACAAAGCTATTGTTTTGACTTTGTCTTTTGGTGAAGTTTGTACACGAACAAAACGGAACAGTGCTCAATAATTTTACCTTTTTATTCAACGTGCGTTGTAATGGTAAACGAGACTTAAGTTTTAGCTTTTGAGATTAAAACAAGATGATATTCCCTGCTTTTATTGTGTGAAACCATCTAAATGTTCGTTACACCTCATATGCCGTTATCTTAGAATTTCGTTAACTTTATCTTGCAAAATATTAATTTTGTTTACGCATGCATAACTGACACATTAAACTTGAATAATTGATATACCTGAGGGCACTTTTTTTTTTATATGGATGTGGAAAATAGCACTTCCGGAGGATTTGCCACTTACGATATGTACTGCATCTTAAGGTATGACTCAATGCCACTAGATAATCGTTAAGAAACGAACATTCAGAATATTACCAACATACATTTCAGCACTAAAACTAATCAAAATGCTAAATGAGCCCAAAAGAAATTAGCTTCTGTCATGTTTACAAATTGAATGGAAAAATCCTCTAAAGTTCAAACAATTATCAGAGATATTGAAATCTTCTCTTGTATTTGAATATTGCATGGAAAGTATTTTATTTGAGAAGCGGAGCACATATACATGCGACCTAAAATAAAATGTACAATCCTTTCAAAGGAAACAAGACAATACTTTATAAGAATTTCATCAATTAAAAGAGTAAACATTGGCGCAACCAAATCGTGGACACTAAGAGGCCTTTCCTTATTTGCGAGTCGCTGCAAACCTACATCATGTACCGTGCTCTGCTTTGTTAAAAAGGAAATGGTCAGAGTCATCATGGCAGTAAGTCACGGTAAAACATCTTTCGACGGTATACTTTATTTGGTCTCTTTATGCCCCTCAATCGCAGAGTGCAGATAGCGACATGAGGGATTTCAGGAACCCAAAAAGCGCGAACAAGGGAGTCCCCTGACATATATGAATATTCATACAATTTCAAAGTCTACGGCCAATAGAGAGAATGGACACATGTCCTCTACGAAAGGGTTACTTTTGCTACCTTAAAATAAATTTAAAATTTTCTTCGATCGTATTGCCCACTGCATGGTCAAGAGGTTGAAGCATCTGATTTGTACCAGGATGGTCTGGGGTGCGAGTCTGGCCGATGACTTCTGAAATGAAACCTGCTGTCATTGTGCTTTGTGCATAAGCAATGAAGTGGGAACAGCAGGTAAGTCACAACTTAAGAAAAGTTTTGACCGGCCCGATTTAAATAAGTTTGTGGCAAAAAGTGGGAGGAAACCTGCACCCAACTAAGGCTCCATCGACCTAAAATTAAAATTCGATCGATAGCTTTAGTCGTCCACAGTTCAAACCGTACAGCTTTTGCATACTTGTGTTAAAATTATACTACTTGCAATACACAGCATGTCTCATGTGGACTCTCGAAGTATCCGTAAATAATAATATACGATATGAGTCTTCATTAGTTTTCTCATTTAATTATATGTTGTCATAGACCACTAACGAACACTAACTGTAACAGGAGAAAAACTTAGGTGACGCGTTTTAAGTTTGTTTTAAAAATAATTACTGATGGATTTCCTTCGTCTATGCTGCTCGATAAGTATATTCCTGTACGTGACATTTACTCGCAGTAACAAACAAGTACTTCTTTATCGAAGTGTTGCTATATACGAATCAGTGTACCTTGAGAGTTGCTACAATATATCTGGAGATACTTTTACTTGGACCTTTCAAGATAAGGCTATTTTCATAAACACAAAGTACGTAGGTAAGAAGTTGGGACTAGGCTTGACGGTACTTCAAAACGGCTCACTGTACATACAGCATATTTCATTTTACAATGAGGGAATTTATGGATGCATCCTTGACTCACCAGGTCTCTCCAGGTACTACATATACGTTCAAGGTTAGTAATAATGACACTGAAAAAAAAAAAAAACTGCAAAATCTGAAGATTGTGATAAATGGCTAAAAAACAGACTCGAAATGTTTCTTTTGACGAACTGAATGCCAAAACCATGTTTGCTAAACTGTCAAGTCATCGGTAAACATGTAAAGTAAGCTAACCAGAATATGAAGTCTTTAAATTCGCATAGAAATGCTCGATTTATTATTTAAATATTTTCTGTGTTTAAAATAATTGCCCTTAGATGAACCTTATAGCATAACCAAATAAAATTGTTCATTATAAGCGCTGCTTAAAATAGTTTGTTCACTTTGTACCCTATTGTATTTTTAAGGGTTGTGTTTAAGAGGTGCCCAGTGCGAATGCCATTACTAGCCACAGATTATGAAAAAA
Source organism: Holothuria scabra (assembly GCA_037179385.1). Taxonomy (NCBI): domain Eukaryota; kingdom Metazoa; phylum Echinodermata; class Holothuroidea; order Aspidochirotida; family Holothuriidae; genus Holothuria; species Holothuria scabra. Next base: position 16,532,176 of record CM074179.1, read on the forward strand.
ACAAGGTTCCTTTTGGTAACTTTTTAACCTGAAAATGGAATGTAGTCCGTTGACTGTATATAAAATTGGTTTCAAATTAGCTCTATGCTGCATGTTTACAAATATAACATACCTGTTTTATTTCAAACCACTATAAACGAGCTTAAAATAACTTAGTAAAAAATGAGGAGTTTACTCGAGGTAACTTTACTCATATTCTGTTTAGCTTTCAAACGGACATTGATGTTTGGAGGGTGAATTAATTTAACTCTTTTGGGCTGGTCTGATTCCACTCTCTTACCCTTACCTCCCACCCTACCCCAAAAGTTACGTACCATGAACAGCTTAATTTAAACCATTCTTGAATTAAGATTTTCGACAAAAGATTTATAGCAAAGAAAATCAACATATAAGACGCCAGTATTTATCTTCTTTTTTTACATTGCCACACTTATTGCCACCTAAGTAAAACGAAGGAAAGTGCACACTGTTCGTGAGTGAGATAGCTGGTGAAAAAACACTATTTTGTGACAGAAATGTAAAATCAAAATAATTGAATGAAAAAATATGAGGTGTGTTCGCCACATAATAAAATCAAAGGTGCTCACGAAATCATAGATAATCAAACTCAAACATGTTCACGAAATGGAAAAGAATCTACACATCGATAATTCTCATAACATGTCGTCATATTTATAAAACCCAACACGATAAAAGGTAAGAACACTATCAAATGTTTGAATCTCTCAATCCATATCTATAGGATTTCAGCTTGAAAGAAAACAAAAAAGAAAAAAAAACGTACTCCAGTTATTACCACATTTTTTTCAAACTTTTTTTTATGAAACTAGATATATAGGGCAATGTTTAATTTGTTTCATATTATAAGATTTCCTGAATTAAATTCGGTGTCATGTCGACCACTATTTTAAAATTATGCTTTGTCTATGAGTAGATTTGAATACAAACATACATTTATACTGGAAGATCTTTGTCCATCATCCGACCTAGAGGCGGGTGCATACCAGCAGAAATAAGGTTTAACGAATTTCCCTTATATTGGAGTAATTGATAAATGCTTTTGGAAATATCACTATTGCCAGGAATCGATTGAGTGTTCGGTCATCAAACAAAACATAAAGGAGTAAAATTTGATGATAATTTAATCCTGATGGAATTTTTGTTTTTCCTTTGTTAAACAAATGTGTATTTTTTATAATGATAAAATTTAGAACATTTTATTAAATTGTTTTTAGTTGTATACTGACTTCACGCTGTCTTTTTACATTACGAACAACGAAACGCGTGCATCATTTGTAAAAAGACAAAATGCCTAAAAGTACTGTGCGGTTGGATAGTTAGTTAGTTAGTTTTATAGATAGTTAGTTTTTTGTAGTTTTACGGCCACGTTTCAAAATCGATTGGTTTAAGTAAACCCCGGTGCGGGGTTTTTCCAGTTGTGGCTTACTTTCTATTGCAGTAGTGGATTCCGTTACACACATTCATTAGCTGCTACTTTTCTATTTTTCTTTATGTTTAATATTAAAGAATAGTAGTGCAATAATGTGAAGGTTAAACCACTTTCATACTTCAGATCCTCACAAGATGAGTCTATTGAGTTAGAAACGATCAGCTGATGACCTGGTGTAGTGAGAAGTTAAGCTAACATTGTTTCGTAAGCTTATACCAAACCCAAACAAAGTGCAAATGAAACAGATTACAGAAGGTGATTTACTGACTACCAACAAAACGTCATGCTTGCTTGCAGCTTCTTTTTTCTGACTGTATACAGTAACGATTTTACCGCCCAGTGTGTTTTCTTTTTGCGTACTACCGTTTTAAATCTCCAGCACTTTTATAATGATAACGTCACTTCAATGTAAATATATTGCACAGCCATTCAAGTTTGCCATTTTTGTTTTACTCATTATATAGGTGTTAGCAAGGGAATTGATGAGTACATTTGAATGTCTGTTAATTTCTTTCGAGCTTTTCCCTTTTTCATAACTTGTAGAAAGACACAATGTGAAAAATGACAATGAAGTTCATTTAAAATTCTCAGTACATGCTTCAACCACAATTCTTTAATTAAGAATATGCTGTATACGCTCTGCTTTGTGTTTAGTTCACATAACCGTTATTAGTAGGTTTAAAGTATCTTAAATTTTTGTATCAAAAAAGATCAGAGGCAAACGTCTTCTACTAGTAATCTTTAACAGATGAGTCTCCTTTAAAGAAACTAACAAAATCCCAATTGATGGTAGGCATTCAAATAACAGTCACAATATGCACGTAATGTTGTATGGTAGTATGAACGGACTACGCACAAACTATTCACGTTGCGTTGTTTAGATGCCTACATGTAGTTTTGCAAACCGATTTGTATCCGTTATATATATGAACTAAAACACGTAAAAATATCAGAGTACAAATTAATGTTTTTTTCAATTCATATACATCAGAATCAGCAATTTCAAGTTTTATTTGGTAAATGTACAACTGATGTTTCCATGAATAATTTACAGATATATACAAGTTACTTAGCAGATATAAAATAATAACAACACATAAGAATAGTTGCATTGGTCAATAACATAATGATTACAACCGAGCGTCAATAAAATCGCAGAAAGTGTCATATAGATCGTGATAGTTAAGTTGCCTTGTGGAACGTACTGGTCTTCTAGAAGAAATAAATTCTTTGTACATTTATTGCAAACTTAGACTTGAACGTAAATTCTCGAATGGAAAGATGTGGAATGTAAAATTAGAAAATTGAAGGGATGTTTTTTCCCTTGACTAAAACCGAAAAAAATGTCTTGTTTGGGAAAGAAAAACTGCTTTTTAAAAAAACATATTTTCTACATTTAAAATAAAATTTGATACCATGCCACAATCCCAAAATAAATGTTCTAGTGTTTCAGTTTCAGTGTGGCAGAAGGAACATAAATCACTCTCCTCCTTCCCCATGGCAAATAACAACTTATTAGTACCAATAATTCTGTGCATAAACCTAAACTGTAAATAATGTAATTTTGTTTCATTTGTATTCAAATGTGGCATATCAAAGAAATTCTGCCAATCTTATACCGTAAAATGAGCAAAATCCTTGCTCCATTTATTTAAGGCAATTGGGGGTCGATAATCCTTTTAATAAGATGGCTGTACATAAACTGAGATTTAGACGGTGAAATTCATAAACCTATTGAACCAACAGCTGCCATTTTCAAGAGTACCCCTCTCCCCACCCTCTGGTCTCCAGTTACGTGGGATTGAATTTATGATACCAAACTATGACAAAAAGGGGAAACTAACCATGTGGTAACGCTTCAAAACTTCACGATAAGTCAATGGTATACCACTCTCGTCAAAAATGTCTTTTTCATATAATACATTTTTCTAAATAAATCATGATACATAAGGGTTTGGTTATCTATACGTATAAAAGAATTATTCCATATAATTTCATTATCGAAATTCTCCGTCGGACAACGATATGACAATTAACACCACGCCTTAATAACTTCTTGAATAATTACGTTCTTACTATAGTATCTGGGGTATCTTCAAATCTACAATTGCAACGAAAGAAAAAGTCTTTCCCACATATCTCAAAGAAATATCAAAGAAAACTTTCCAAGGAGAATCATCCGTACTACAATATCTTTTCACCCAACTACACTTTTAATGAGAGTTGGAATATGTGTAACCTTAAGTCCCCCGTCTCTTATCGAGGTAACCATTACAAAACGTTTTACTTTATCTGGGTTTCCGCCCCATAAAAAATAAAAAAAAATACTTTCTAATTCTTTAATAAACTTTTTAGGAGGGCTCGGTAGAATAAGAATTAAAAAAACAAGCTGAGATTAAGCGAAACTTGTAATAATTACATTTCTACCTATTGGGGTTAAATCCCTGGAAGCCCAAAGTCTTAAATTTTCTTTTCATCTTGAGAGCTTTGGAAGGTAGTTTAGAGTGACTGAAAAGATCAAATCTGTTCGAAGTGAAGGTAATTTCGAGCATCTGTAAAGGTCCAGAGGAAACATTAATGCCATAAACAATAGCGAAATGAGGTAACTGAGATACAAAAGGTCCTAAAGGAAATAAACTACATTTTTTAAGGTTAATAGTTAGTCCAGAAGAACTCTTATAAAGACGTAAAATACGGAGAACCTCTGCAAGCGATTGCTCTGAACCATCGAGAAAGAAGTTGGTGTCGTCGGCGTATTGTAGTAACTTCACTTCATTATTATTAATTGATATCCCTTTTATCAAATCATTTTGAAACACTTTCAATGCTAAGGTTTCTGCAGCTAATAATTTTGGATGCTCTCACCGAACTGGAAGTGACACAGGCATTTATGAATACAGTTCCACTCAAGCTTATCAAACGCTTTCTCGAAGTCAATTCCAAAAATAAAACCGGGAGGCTTTTTCTCAGAGGCATAGTCAATTAAATCAAGAATGTACCTAATGTTTTCACCTATGAAACGATTTTTAAGAAATCCAGTTTGTTGCCGACCAATACAATTTTGCAGGATAGGTTTTAAGCGAGAGGCAATAGCCTTTGAACCAATCTTGTAATCAGTATTTAGCAATGTAATGGGTCTGTAATTGGAGATAAAATTATGATCTTTGTTAGGTTTTCGAATTAGAGTTATGATCCCCCTGCTTTGTTAAGAAGTCAAATGCCCACATAAATAACCATAATTCAATGCGTCTACAACTAGTTTCCTATTACTGGCCAAAACACTTTATAAAAATTGACAGTAAGCCCATCTCACCCAGGGGATTTATCATTTTTCATGGAAGACAATGATTGAAAGCATTCATTAACTGTAAGATCCCCCCCCCCCCCACACACACAAACAAGCAAATCTTCATTTCCAAAGCAATTTTCTGTGAGATTCTGAAAAAAGCTACCTGGGGAACATGATTTAGAAGTATAAAGGGATTTGTAATAATTAGTAATATGTTCAAGTATTTCCTTCTCCCCGGTCAATGTACAACCTTGATCATTAGTAAGTTTGGAAATAGAATTAATTACTCTGTTTGTCTTTTCTAGGTTCAAAAAATACGTAGAAATTTTCTCCCCTTCTTCTACCTATCTAGCCCTTGACCTGATAATTTTTCCCTGAAGTTTATAATCATAGTACTGCATTGATTCATTCTGGGCTTCTTTTAGTCGAGAACGTAGCTCAGATGAATCACATATGTATAATTGCTGTTCAAGGAATGCAATCTTAAAAGTAAGCCGAGTTTCTTTTTCACGACGCTCGTGAGCCTAACGACGTGAATAATCCATACTAAACACACGATTTTTTTTTTTTTTAAATATTCCCACCGAGAGGCAGGGTTGCTAAAATTGTCATTGGAAAGTTCATTATTAATTAATTCATTTACCATATCACTGTAAGTCGAATCATACAAAAGAGAATTATTCAGCTTCCAAAAACCCCTTCCTCTGCTAGTATCACCGACAGAGAAAGACAACAATACAAAAGAATGGTCTGATTGCAAGCCAGGAGCGAAATCCGCGTTTCATTTCATTTCATTTCATACATGTTTGTAACAAAAGGTTGGAGGTACCTCGAAATAAAAAAGTAGTCTAACCGGCAATGAATGCCCGGCATTACATGTGAACTCCAGGTTAAATTCTTCACACAAGGATTCCTCTCCCTCCAAATATCAATAAGGTTGTTGGTACCCAATAATTCAAGACATTTCTCTCGTGCCTTGAAGTTGGTGCTACGATTTCCCCCCATTTTGTCAAGGTCTAAATTGATCACCAAAGTAAAATCCCTCGCAATAACCATAGTGTCACCTTTAAAATTATTGAGTCGAGTTTTGATATCGCTAAAGAAACCAGGGTCATCAATATTTGGAGCATAAATTCCTGCAATAGTAATGATACAATCATTGACTTTAATATCAAAAAGTATAAACCTTCCAAATGGGCTTATATCAGTTTTTATGATTTCGCAATCTAAAGACTGTTTGATTAGAACACAGACCCCTCGACTAGTATTCGAGCCGTGAGAAAACAGGATATTACCACCCCACTCACGTTTCTAGTATTTTCGTCCTCAATGCAACAATGAGACTCTTGAATGATTGAAATATCAGGACTACGTCTGTGTATGTAAACAAATAGTTTTCTCCGCTTTTTTGCTTGCCTCAGCCCTCTTGCATTATAAGAGAGAAACTTTACAGTACAAATTAACTTAATGTGCTTCATGGTTCGGATGTTACGTTTGAAAATAAAGAATGCCTAACCCGTGTCCAAACTATATTGATAAGGATTCATTTCTGTGGACACGAACACTAAGAATTGGCAAGTGTGTTGGTACGGAAGATGTTACTCAACGGATTAGTTCTTAATCCGATAATCGTTCATGCGAAACACCTCCTGGACTCTCGATTCCTGTGAAAGGGATTTTACCGAAACAGAATCGATATTATGTAACAAGAGGAAGAAAAAAGAAAAAAAAATCACAAAATTTTTCATGAAGGGCTGTTGAACGAGGTAGGTAGAAAACATTTTTGGTCCACATATGTAAACCAATTTGGGGCCCCAGATACTATGTGTACTATCGACTAATGTTGCGTTTTTAATGCTGCTGAAAAGAGCGCTGTGAGTGCTTTATTTTGATATCAAAAACAGAGGCGCATGACGTTCAATGAAATACACAGCATTAAATTTAATAAAAATGGCTGTAGGCCCTACTTTAATTTTACATTCAGGCGCAGATAAAAGAGGGGGGGGGGGGGCTTTTACGGCCTCAGCCCACCCCCTTTCGCCACAGGAACCATAATAAAAACACACTAAAATAAGCATAATATTTATCTACGAGAGTATTCAAGGGGCTATTTCAGGCTAATCCTTTCCCTCACAACGCAAATCCAGACAGACGAACCTCGTATGATATTCGTCCCGGGTGAATGGGCTATCTGCTTATTTTCCTGCCGCCTTGCCTTCGTCAAAACAGGGAACTGCAACTCAATGGCCATAACAACAAGATTTGAATAATGTGAATAGGCCTATGTCATCACGGTATGGGTGATGTATGTTTACACGATCTCACGCCAGACAGCCCATGTGTGCAATGTACCGTAGTCGCTGTGAACAGCTGACACGTTAGTCTTGTCTCAGTTACCAACGGTGGTTCATTTTGTTATAGAGCAGATCCGGGTGTGTAAACGTTTGAACCGAACCATGTTTCTGTGACCCATCTGGGTGGCCCCAGTGGAGCAGATATAGGTGTACATAAGGTAGCGTCTTACCGTCAGCCCTTGCCCACATCCCTCCCCCGTTGTGCCAAGACCCACACGTTGGCACCCCTGGTATAGAGGGACAGCGATCAAAAACAGTCACATCGTTAAAACATAAGACGCATCTTACAATTTTCAAGTATGTTTTAAGTGTTAATTTTAATGTTTTACGTAAAAATTAAAGCCCTTTTATAGTTGCTGATGCTGACATCATCTTGATTTCTGTTTCAGCTAATCAGGCTGCTCAAACACATGTAATCCTTGTAAAGTTTGATGAAATTGTAAAGGCTAGATAGCCAGTATGTGATGCATTGCAATCATTCCTTGAAGTTCAGAAGGGATTTTCGCCGGTCAATGAAGTTGCTAGAATTTATACTAATCATAATCTTAGGTCGCAAGGTAGTCAAATTGTAGAATGCCCTGACCAGCTCATTTTCTAAAGCAAGCTTCCGTCCCCCACTTCCCCGGTCAGAAAACCCCTTTATCAGTTTCCAAATCTCAAAAAAGCAAACTTTCTGCGCGCCGCTTCGCGTGCCGAAAAATACAATATAGAATGCATTATTCCTCTCTCATTATTGAGTTTGGCAAACTTTTCCGAGCTCTGTAAATGACAAAATCGGATGTAACCATAAGCGACACCAGATCATCAAGAGACACCGGCAGCTGTATTGCTATTTTTGTAAACAGTCTTTCATATAATTCCAAATTTGATTCAATGAAAGCTCTTGATTTTGAAATGCTTTGTCTAAAAAAGACAACTAAGTTTGGGAAACTTGAAATGTCATCGGAGAGTGTCAGTTAGTAGGCCTTAGATGACATTACGTAGCAACAACGATTCAGTCGACGTGCAATCATTGTAAGATTTGCCACCAATATATAGAGAAAGTGCAGATTCTTCAGTAATCCCCAAACCTTTCAATTTCTTACAGGAAACCAAGAGTCAAACGCTCTCTGCAGTACAAGCTCCATATCTACATATATTTGTTTAAAGTCGTTAAAATGTCCGGCACCTTTGACGTGCCGCAATACGTCCCTGAAACAGTGGTATTCACACTTGAAAGAAAATTCGGAAACCTTAGCTACTACTTACTAGCCCGAAACCGGCTGTCTGACGAATCGCGGTTTATGCTCTCATACACACCTATTTACAGATACCTTTCCACCTTGTGAGTTGAGAAGTTGTTGTAGACGGAATTTGTAGTTATTGGAGTGTCAAAATGTTATCAGTGGTGGACGTTTCAGAGCAGTGACGTAGCTACAGGAAGGAGGGGCTCGAAAAAGTGAAAAATTGGAAATTTGACAGTTGAGACACAAATCAAATACAGTGCGGTCTACCCGACTTTTCTTTCATAAAATTCCGAATTCTTCCTTATAACATTTTTCACTTGTAATAATTAGTTTTAAAAAGGCAATTTTTGCCGCGCGCTTGGCGCGCCCTAACCTGCAACCCTTAATGCAGTAAGTATTTGCTCATTGAGCAATCAGTGGTAAACTTTCCCGAGCCGCTACAGTACAGCTTTTCTAAACTTTTCTTCAATAAAAGCTTTCAACTTTTAAATAATTTGTCTAAAAAAGATAAAATTTTGTGAGCTTTTTGAATGTCGCCGAGACGCCTCAGTCTACATGCTATCTCAGATATATGCTAACAGGAAACGCAGATTATTCGATGGTCCCCCAGATATACAAATGTCCTCACACGAAACCCGGAATCTAAACTATTTCTTGCAATACAAGCTCCATTTTTACAAATGGACCCCATATTTTCCGCGCGAGCAGTACAGTAGTCAGATAGTGTTCAAACTTAAGAAAGCATCAGACTTATTTTTTGAAAAAAAAAATGTTCTTGCTCGTAGAAAAAAGCGAAAACATTAGCATAAAAAATACCTCTTGATCAATGGGGATAGGAAGAGGTGCATGGTCCAAAATGGCTCCCCCTCCACTTTCTTAGGTTCAGCCCCCCCCCCCCTTCTTTTTGAAATGTCTGGATCCGCTCCTGACATTGGCCGCCATAATACGTAGTCTTGAGGGGTGCATCATATGGTTTTCATCTTGGCTATCTGACCAATCTCAATGCGTGTATATTCCATTTCAGATCCACATTAAAAGGCCCACTGGTACAAGTAGTAGGTATCATCCAGCCCCCATATAGGTAAGGTAAGCATTTTCACAAAGGAAAAATCTGGGGGCTAGCTGCACTAGTGAATCATATGGTAGGGCCTAAGACTCCAGTACACTGCCATGTGAGAGTTTACTGGGCTGGTTTATGTGAGCACCTTAACGTGCTTTTCCAAGTAAAGAATGTCATTTTTCCACATGGTCCCCCAATCTGCCAATAGTGTACAGAACTATCCAGTATGGTTTAACCCGTACGGAACCTACATTGGAATCTTTGGTGTAAACTGTATTGGGTAATATTTATATACTGCATGGTCCGTTGAAGATATTCTCTAGGCTAATAAAAAAAGTCTGCAGATTTTTCACACACTTAATGTTCAAAAGCACACATACACCTAAGCAATAATAGAGGACAAGGCAAAGGTTAGCGTACACCAGATTATTTTAGGAGGACTAAATGTTAATACCATTTCTGGGTTCAAAGTTATGGAATAATTCATTCTTTTTCAATCCTTATTAAAATAATTACACTATTTTCTGGTACTTTCTAGTATACAGTATTTGCAATGCTATCATATTACCTTATACTATAGACTATGAACACCACTACATCTTGAACCTCCCCCCTTCCCCCAAGAAAAAAATCAAAAAAAAAAAAAAAAACAGAATAAACCTTGAAATTTCAACCCCACGACCTGCATCAAGTTTGTTTTTACCTGACCGACAAAGTTCCACTGATGATGAGATTAGTCACGTGATTAGTAATCAAACAATACTAGATATTCAGTGGTCATTTGGTCTTTTGATTTACGGTTAGTAAATGTATTTTGTTTGGATGAAGGTGGTGAACTCTGTATATGGATGTACCCCTTCTTCTCTCAATCTTAATTTAACAATTTTTTCTCGTTTCGATATCATGAACCCAGTACTCTAAAGTTATACGCAATCGTTGAGTTATGATAAAAAGAGACAGATCGGGCGATATTGAAGTAAAACAGAAACCAATAATATCATCTAAACAAATTTTTGAATGGCGTTAAGACAAAAGAAAATAAGTTAAAACAATTTGGAGGAGATTTTATTGTCAGAATCTAAAATGTTGTCGGAACGTTTCTGTGAATAAATAGTGAGAGGAATAGTAAGAGATTTTAAAAACATATGATGAACGTTTGAGCAAAATGAACAAATTTCATTGGAACCTTTCAAATGAACAAACAAGTATGACAGTTTTCCTTTCGACCAATTTAAAAACGTGAGAATAATGAGCTCAAAAGGATAAAAAGGTGGTAAACATCCAAAGCAAGTTGTGCTTCTAATTCTGTTTTATCAGTTTTATCAGACAAGGCTATACATACTCGAGGACTCGGTTGTGAGGGTTTTTGGCCGTGAAGTTTTAAGTTTACTTTCAATAGTAAGGTTAGAAAGGCGGTTGTACCCGGCCATTGGTGTATGTGGTTATCCTTTGTGCGTGTTTTTCATGGAAGTGATGTTGTAATAAGAGAGGTTGCTCTACGGAAAACAAAGTTTAACTTAAGTTAACCCTTCTTCAGGCGGAATGGCATCCTACAGTGACCCTTCCCTTCTAATTATTGCAAGACGCATCATTACTCTTCAGTCAATAAAAAAAAAATAAATAAATGGAGTGAATATTTGAGTTGATACCCCTTTTTTCAAAATAAGACGTATACAAAAAGGTGTAGGAATCACATGCACACGTAAAACATTTACTCTGTTTTTGCCTTCCGACATCAATTTCTTCACTGACCTCATCCTAAAAACTCCGATTACTCAATTAACATAATAACTTGCAGATGTCCTTTGCTTTCCTGCAAAGGAAATTGTATATACTCATTCGCCGATTTATCTAACTTAGCCGACATACCACCTACTTCACCTACTCCATTAAAGGATACTAGATCTGGAGTCCACGAAGATTCTCAATTGACACAACTCTTTGAGTTTGATCAAATTTAAAACAGGCAGAACATTTAATATTATTCATGCCCATTTTTCTAATTACATATTAGACACCTGTATTTGAACCAGATCATGCTCGGAAGCATGACCAAAGGAAAGTGTTTGCATATGGACGAGTTTAACATAAACATGAAACTGGCTAAAATTGAGTATATAAGTTACGAGCGTTAGAACTGTCCGGGGATGAAAAACGGCCTCTGCCAATTGAGCAAGTACATAATCGTTTTAGGAGTCAAAATTTCTACCTAAGTGTACGATTTATCACAACACAAATAGAAAATACCCTTTGGGGGAACAGATGTGTCGACAAAACTAGGATTACACCTTCCTTATTGAAATCCTAAAGAAAATAACAGTTTCGACTTTTCCTCACAATGATCGACGTAAAACATCAGAAGTAACGTTATTTTGTGATTAAAGTTTTAATCAAATTTCTTGAAACAAATAAGCATATTACATCTCCCACAAAAATGTTCTAAATAGACAACTCCCTCAAACACAAAGTGGTTGGTCGGTGATCCGAATTTTCGTTACCACAGCATCGCTTCAATGAAAACAATAGATGACCGAACTTTAACCCATATGGGGAGACACTACACTGATGTGGTTTAAACAGTAAAAAATCCCAGAAGCAGAATACGTTCAAGACATCTGTTCATACTCCAAACTTTGGTGCCATGATAAGTAAAGTAGTGACGTGTCACCGATTGACCCAGTAGGAGGAGAAATCGCCACCGTTCTACCATCTCAACTTCTCTTGTGGTTACCATTGCTGCAACATGCAACATATTTCAACCTAAGACTATAGACGGCGCACTCTTAAGTCACATTCGTAAAATTGACCAATGACTGGTCCAACCATGCACCGAGTCAAATTTGTCAAACAGTTTGCCTTAATTCTAGTCAAATTTAACAAATTTGAACATTCGTGGTGAAATTCGACCAATCAATAGTCAGATTCGACCACAGCTTAGTCACAATATTTGTCCAATTTGGGTTCGATGCATAGTTGTCCCAGTCGTTAGTCATTTTTACTTCTAATTCTCTAGTGAATTCTTTCCTAGAATTCTTTTCAATGGTATAAAAATTGCAGACGCCAATGTAAGGAATGCAATGGTAACTTTATATACCACAATATTAAATTTTGTACAGAGGAAGGTTTTCGATACGTTTCTTCCAGACTGATAATTCATTAAGTAAAAATCATGTTGACACATGTTGTTATCACAGCGAGTGATGTTGCTGGTGTCTTTGACTGATACTTTTATTTTGCTAAAACATGTATGTTTCATCAAATTGTTCACTGAATACACTTTATTGTTTCTTGTGACATGTGTGATAAAATTATGTGAAGTACATGTACCAAATTTTGCCCTATCGTGGTTTCAATTATAATGGGGCGTTTTTTTTTTTTTTTTTTTTTTTTTTTTTTTTTTTTTTTTCAACTAGTTGGCACTAATTACGGAGGCGTACTCAAGCTCCAGTAACTTTAAATATTATCAAGTATGCAGTAGTGAGAGCGGGAGAAGCTTTGTCATTGTGAAAAAAAAATGAAAAAGCACGTCTGCATTCTCGAAAAGAACCCGCAGTGCCCATGTAATTCAGCGCCAAACTCAATCCATGTCCTATATCAGTTAAGATAATAAGTAAATGTAGATTAGCTGTAGAAATGCCCCTGACTTGTAAATACATCCAGCCTGGAGTAATCTAGTCTAACCAGTGAGTGTTGCAGGATATTCGAGGGCGGTGTGTATCAATGCCAGTGTACATAATAAAGCAAACAAAATTACATACGAGTGTTCCAACGACAGGTAGGTATACAATTTTGGTACTCTTTCAGCAACACTGCGAGTTTTTCAGCTTGGTTTAGGATTAATGCTCATACGTACTAATCGAGACCATCGGGATAAACAAACCAATAACACACGAAAGGAATTTGGGTAACTTTTTGGTCAAACCGGCATTACTTCTTGTTTGGACTTATCGAAATGTTGGTCACATAGTCATAGGACCTTTTCATGTGGGATCGTTAAAGGTTTTCAAACGTTCAGATGTACGGAGGTAGATTGTGTTTGCGAAATACTGGATTGTAACCGGGCTGACATGCTTTCCTACGTCATAATTCCAGTTATATATGCTTTGAATGTTGACACCAAGGGAAAGAATGCCAGCGAGTGTAACTGGTGTGTATTCCATAGTGCCGTCATATTGATTTAATGATCAACAAGCTCTTACACATAGGTTAACTGAATACTTCATTTAATAACGTTGTTTGAATCACAATCAAAACTAAACCCGCCTGGGTCAAAGTTAAATCCACAAGTACAAATTTATCACCGTTGTCAGATATCAAACGGTTTTATCCTTGTGGTAGTTTCGCTTTCGCATTGAAAATACACATCGCATACACTGTCACGAACGGACGAAGCATTTTGTCCCAGGTGCATCAAATAATAAAGCAGAGAGGCAGGCAGGGGTGTTGAAACGTCTCTATCCTTATGCTGATGGGGCACTCAGTTTTTTCTCTGGCTTTATTCTTTTCGCATTATAGGTACTACTTGACAGTCCAATGATATTTGTTATTTCTCAGGCTTATCCTTATTGCTGTAAATTGATTAGAATTCCATAACTATGTACAAACATTGGCCAGACTGACAACTTTTTTTTCCTTGGCCTTTTCCTGTTGCTTCACCGACACCTCTGTATTTACATTGATATAGGCTATAATATGTTTAATTGACAATCAATGCTATTTTTATCGTGAGTGATGTATATCATTGATTGTGGATTGTGTAGTTCTGTTTCTAGTTAATTAACTTATTCTATTGATGAAATATTGTACATATTTTGTAATGGTGAAAAAATATCAAGTGAAACTAAAACTGAACCATACGTGTAGCGGTTTATGTAACGAGTTTCGCCTCAACAGAAGAGAGAACATAAACTATAGCTTAGTCAATCTAGAATAGCCGTCCCTTATATGTAGGCAATACAGACTGATCATTTATATTGAACGTATTGGTAAACTACAGACCAAAATACCTATAACGCACAGGAAGATATGGTCAAATATAAGGAGGTCGCTGTATAGCTTTAGAGTAACAGTTTACACCTTAATTCTTTTTTTTTTATTCATTAATTTATCCTCTTTGCCGGACAATTTGGACAAATGATTGAGCTTCTCAGTATGCAAACTTAATTCAAAGGGTTAAATTTGTTCGGAAGTATTCCTTCTGTGCGGAGATCATTTTCATTACCAATCCTTTGATAGTGATACTTGTCTCAAGATTAAGTTTTAGCCTGCTACTGGCAGTGAATGAAATTTTACGGTGCCAAGTCCCCAATCAGCCTACACGTAAATAAATTTCTTTAAGTTTACTACAGTTGGGGAGCAGACCTTACATTTCTGACGGTAATTGCGCAATCTCTACACCCTCAGCACTCGAGGTGAAATGCATTCCGGGAGACCATACTTGAGCCAGCCTACGCAGAGCAAAAGCTGACTATCGCTAAAAATGTCAATAAATCTTAGTCAAGGTCTTTCGTAATTGAGTATTTGGCAATTAAGTAGGGGTAGATTAATAGTCTTTGTCAAAAGCTTTCTGAGAAAACCGAAGGAGCGAGAGCTCACTTGCGAAGTTTAAAACTCCACATTTTCCGTCTTCAAGGTGAGAATATGTTGAAATATCATTTGAAAGAAAGAGAACAAGTAATACTTCCAAAATATAGTGGTACCTTCTTTTTATCCTTTCATCTTCACTAAAAATGCTATAATGAATTATGGTCTTTGTTTTGCTTCATCTATATACTTTCGCATCACTTACGTATGCGCACTCAGGAAGTACGACATTGTGTTGGATTAGCAGCTCCATGGTTGGATCTTGTATCGCAGTGCTGCAATATGCTAGGTACCATCATGCATTGCGTTTCAAGATGGTTGAATTACCAACATGCGTACCGCAAAAAGATTCCTAGCATAAACGAAGCGGGATTGACCGTCTTCAGGAAGATTGGAATAATTTATCAACAAAGCTTTATGGGAAAGTATATATCGTGATCAAATGTGAACATTTGGTAATTGCTGGACAGTTTCGGGATGATTTCGGGACAAATTTGTGACCATTACCCAACCTTCACAAAAGGGTGACCTAAAATGTCCCTAAGATTCTTGCGCCTTTTAGCCGACACTTTCGTGTGAAATTGGTGATATGATAACTTGTGAAGTTATTTTGGAAAGTTTCATAATTTTCTTGCAAGTTATTTGAAATATACAGAATAGAACAGCCATTCTTTTTTCCAAGGGTACATTTCCATAAGCGGCAATACAACCTGAGAAAATAAAAACAATAAAATACATAAGAATATATTTCCCCTATTGGTTCTGAGATATACATGCACGTTATTTCAATGGCCAGTAAGTCCTGAATGTTAACGGTTAGATGTACGAAAGTTGGTCAACATCGAAGTAATTCCATAGACATTATGTGGTAAATCGGATTTGCGTATAGAAATACGCATTCCCATATAAAACAGTGTGTAAAACGTTAGGGCGAAACGGTTTTTCCCCTCAAGGGTCGAGTTCTCCCAACAGTCGCGTTTTACATACTATATTTCTCCTAAATCCCAATTTATAGAAATATATACATACATATATATATATATATATATATATATATATATATATATATATATATATATATATATAGTTTTTTTCTATTCTAGATAAATCAATAAATTATCCTATATCCAAACATTTCACTAGTAACTCAAACCACTTTTTGTCTAATTTAGGATGTATCCTACTCAGTTCTAATTGCCCATCTGTCACTCAAAGGCTAAAATCCGAAAGCAAATGGATGCTAAAAGTGCCAACAAATACCCGCGGCATAAACAAAGACCTTGATGTTTTGAGCGACTTCCCTTCTGTGGTTTACAGGGGAGCCGGTACTGTCTAATATTCTCGATAGGATTTGTATTTCTTTCCTTTTTTGTTGTTTCTAAATTTTTCTTCACTCCACACTGACGCTGGTGACGAAGACAGGTGTTTTTGAAATATACGTTTCTCTTATCTTGTATGTGCTCTAATATTGTCATATTTGTGGTGTTTTCTACTACTATATATATATATATATATATATATATATATATATATATATATATATATATATATATAACGCTAATTCCCACCTTAGGGGGAAATTGTTATATCTGCGCGTACTTAGGGCGAAAAAATAACAATGAAATACATAAGAAAAAGTGTTCGCCCTAACGTCCAAAAATATAAACAACGTTATTTCAATGGCCAGCCACCCGTTCGTGTTAACAGCTAGGTGTCCGTAAATTTGACAACTTTGAAGTAATTGCATCTACTTTGTAAATCTAGGAGGGCGCCCTTGTCCGTTTACGTATTCATATAGAAAAAGTGTGTAGAAACGTAAAGGCGAAAGTTATATTTCGCCCCAAAATTTTTTTCCCCTTAAGGTCGACTTTTCAACAACAACTTTCCCCCTAAGTGCCGAATTAGTGAAATATATATATATATATATATATATATATATATATATATATATATATATATATATATATATATACAGATATATATATATATACAGGTCGAGAAGAGGTAGTACAAAGTGCTTGAAAGTTTGCGGAAAACTCCACCACGTTTCGGGTATAAACCCTTCATCAGCCACCTGATGAAGGGTATAAGGGTATATATATATATATATATATATATATATATATATATATATATATATATATATATATATATATATATATATATATATATATATATATATATATATATCACTAATTCGGCACTTAGGGGGAAAGTTGTTGTTGAAAAGTGACGTTTCTACACACTTTTTCTATAGGAATACGTAAACGGACAAAGGCGCCGTCCTAGATTTACAAAGTAGATGCAATTACTTCAAAGTTGTCAAATTTATGGACACCTAGCTTTTAACACGAACGGATGGCTGGCCATTGAAATAACGTTGTTTATATTTTTGGAAGTTAGGGCGAACACTTTTTCTTATGTATTCCATTGTTATTTTTTCGCCCTAAGTACGCGCAGATATAACATGATGTATATAGAGAATAGGTGCCTGGTTGACATTGCAAAGTACAGAGATATTATATAAGATTGGAGATTTTCAATCCCACCTGGGATCTTCTTCAGCCAGTAATGAAATATGAAGTGATTTACTTAACACTTAAACGAAATAGACACGGGAAAGGGTGAAGCTACAGTGAAGCTACAGATGCTTATGGAAAGTGTAAAATTTCAGTGGTCATAAGTCCCTGTTAAGCCCATTTATATGCGTCTTAAATCTTAGGATAAACTTAATCTCGGATATTTTGCTTTGTGAATTTGTCTTAAATTGAGGCTAGCAAAAGGCATTTGAGATTAAGAAGTGAGTGATTCGGGAGGTTGAAGTGTTCTGCCACTGAAAAGCCCTTGCTATTGTCACGTATGGACTTCTTATGGTTATTTAAACGTAATCTGAAATTTGTTCCAGTTTCTCCTATGTACATGCCATTGTCACAGCTGTTGCAGAACAGGAGATAAACTACATTCTTATAGTCGCAGTTTAAGCTGGGGTAACGAAAAGAGGAAAAAAAATTAGGTGAGCTTAAAGAAACGCCTGTGACAACGTGTTTGCAAATTTGACAACAGGATTTTTTACAAGGAGTATTACCTGTGGGGGGGGGGGGGGGGGAATCTGGTTTGGAGCTGAGCTGGGAAGAGGTAAGTAACCTACGGAGATTGGGAAGTTGGCTTAAGGCTAGTAAGGGTGGCTATGTAAAAATCTTGGGTAGCTGAGGGTCTTCCTTAAGGGACATAAAATTCCCTTTAATGGATTCAGTCAAGGAAGGAATTAGGGGGTGGAACTCTAAAGTAAATGGGATGCGGTCGGTCACCGTTTTGGTTTTGTATTCGAGAAGATCGGCTCTATTAAATTTGCTGGCTTTTTGGATACCCTCCTCAATAATATGGATGGGGTAACCATTAGCCAGAAAATGCGTGACAAGTTTAGAAAATTCAACATTGAGATTATCGGTTTCTGAGCATATCCGTTTAAGTCAAAGACATTGGGAGTACACAATAGATCTTTTAAGAGAAATAGGGTGGGCACTATTGAAGTTGAGATACTGATGATTGCCCGTTGGCTTATAATAAATGCTTATAGATAGAAGAGAAGATGGGGCAAGTTTGACCAAAACGTTAAGAAAGGGGATACTAGTATTCGAGACTTCAAACGTAAATTTGATACTACCATGGAATGAATTGGCATGCAATTTAAATGCTTCTAATGAGGCTTCACCATGTGGCCATTGAAAGGGCGTCCTCCTAGATTTACAAAGAAGATACAATTACTTCAAAGTTGTCAAATTTACGGACACCTAGCTGTAAGCACGAACGGATGGATGGCCATTGAAATAACGTTGTTTATATTTTTAGACGTCCCTATGTACGCCCAGATATAACAATTTCCCCCTTAGATGGGAATTAGCGTTATATATATATATATATATATATATATATATATATATATATTTATATATATATATATATCTGGGCGTATATAAGGAAAAGACTTCGCCCTAACGTCTAAAAATATAAACAACGTTATTTCAATGGCCAGTCATCCGTTCGTGTTAACAGCTAGGTGTCCGTAAATTTGACAACTTTGAAGTAATTGTATCTACTTTGTAAATTTAGGAGAGGGGTTTGGCCGTTTACGTATTCCTATAGAAAATGTGTGTAGAAATTTATATTTCGCCCCCCAAAATTTTCCCCTTAAGGTCGACCTTACAACAACAACTTCCCCCCTAAGTGCCGAATTAGTGATATATATATATATATGTGTATATATATATATATATATATATATATATATATATATTAACAGCTAGGTGTCCATAAATTTGACAACTTTGAAGTAATTGCATCTACTTTGTAAATCTAGGAGGGCGCCCTTGTCCCTTTACGTATTTCTATAGAAAAAGTGTGTAGAAACGTTACGGCGAAACTTATATTTCGCCCCCAGAAATTTTTCCCCTTAAGGTCGACTTTTCAACAACAACTTTTCCCCTAAGTGCGGAATTAGTGAAATATATATATATATACATATATATAATATTTATATGTATATATATATATATATATAAATTCCACTAGATTGAATATTAAGGGGGAAATTTGTATATCTTGATACGTTTAGGCGAAATGAAAAACAATAAAATACATAACTGTATATTTCGCCTTTAAGGAAAAACATATACATGTTCCTAAATTCAATAGTCAATTTGTTGTACGTGTTAACAGATAGGCGTCCGTAATTTGGTCGACATTGAAGTTATTAGGTACATTACGTACCCCCATATGTATTTAACTATACACTAACGTATTCCCATTAAAAGAGTGTGAGAAAACGTTAAGAGGAAGTAAATTTTCCCCCTCGGTAATTTCCCTCTAACGTTGATATTTTGCCCCAAAATTTCCCCTTATTCCACAATTATTTGTATTTATATATATATATATATATATATATATATATTGTATATATATATATTGTATATATATGTTGTATATATATGTTGTATATATACATATATATACATATATATATAAATATATATATGTATATATTTATATATGTGTATATATATATATATATATATATATATATATATATATATATATATACTTTGTATATATATATACAAAGTAAGCAGAAAAAGAGCAATGCCTCTGCCACCATGCCACCAACCAAGAAAAACGAAAACGACGGTGCATTCTGCAATCCTGTGCTTTATAGATGAACGAAAAGCAAATAGTAACAAATTACAGAATATGTACAAACTGAACGTTTCGAACCTCCTAGGTTCGAAACGTGATCAGCCTTCACGCTTGTTGGCCATGAATGAAAAGTCACGGTTAAGACCGTGGACGTGACTCCCACACCTGAAGATTAGCCTTAATTCTTGTTTTTACGTGCCTCGGTTGTAGAAAAGCCTCCCATCAATTAAGCAAATTTTAAGTCGTCCACACTGTGGAAGGGTTTGTTAAAGTGTTCTGCAACAGGGAGCCCGGTGCTTTTGTTGCGAATGCTGGCTTGGTGGTTATTGAATCTTAGCCTAAATTTTAGAGGATGTCTCACCTATGTCAGAGATCGTCGGGCACTTATCACACAAGAGAAGGTAAATAACATTGGAGAAATTACAAGAGTACGGGCCCGGTGATAATTGAATTCCCTTCTGGTGGATGTGCACTGTACGCTCTGTGATCATATGGTTGCATACTTGGCAACGACAACTACCCCAAGGGAAATTACCTCTGGGAGGAGTAGCCAGGGAAGGATTAAGCCTCGTATGAACCAAGATTCTGCGTAAACTGGGCGGTTGTCTGTAAGCAGTAACTGGGGGTTCATTGAAAATATCTCTGATAGTGGGGCCTAGGTTGAGATTTTGCCAGAGTAAATAAGTTTAAAAGGATACCCCCTATATAAAAGCAAAATCAACCATGTGTAGTAGTTGGTCGGCTTCAATAGAGAAGATAGGTTTGATTCTTAGAACTTGGTTAAAAATGATCGAATGTTTGATATGAGAAGGATGGAAACTGCCAAAATGTAAATAGGAATGACTGTCCGTGGGTTTCGTAAATAAAGAAGTCTTAAGACAACATCAGTTGAAATTGTAAGTGCACAACACTTAACTTTTAGCCAAAAGGCAGTGGCAAGTGTAAAATATCAGAGGGGTGGCAAACCTGTGGTTTCCCCGACCGACAAGGAAAAGAAGCACCCGAAGCCCCGGAAGCTCATGTAATCTATGGTGATAAGTCAGTCGCAAATTGGCCCTAGAGGCATTATTGATCAGGTGTTCTTAAATTCACATTTTGTGAAATTTGATGTCAATGATGGAAAGCTCAGGTCTCTAAGAAGTTAGCAAATGTACTTCCGAAACATACCCATAAAATGAACAAGTCTTGGTTATTTTATTTTGTCCGATTTAACAGATGGTTTTCCGAAGGGTTGATATAACAGGTAGGATAATTTACACGTGTGCTATTTTCAAAACCAAAGGAGTAGGAAGCGGGGGAGGACAGGCCTCCACCAGTGAAAAATTAGGGGGACTGGAGCAGATTACCCTTTTTTTTTCAAATCTAGAAAAAGGGAAATTTCCGCAATAAAAATGCATTAATGCGCGGTAATAAATTAGTTTGGTAAACTTTTTCGACCCCTGGAAATGACAAAATCGGGTACTTACCGTATGTGGCACCACATCATCAAGAGACATCGACATCTGTATTGCTATTTTTGTAAACTCTCTTTAACAGAATTCCAAATTTTCTTCAGTGAAAGTTTTTTCTTTTGAAATATTTTGTTTAGCAAGGAGAACAAAGTTTGGGGAACATGTCATCGGAGACTGTAACTTCGTAGGCCCCAGATAACATTATGTAGCAATAACGATTGAGTCGTCGTGCAATCTAGCTTCTTCAGGAAGCAGTTTACAATTTGGTTTCGTCGAACGGCTCTTTGCTAGAGAGTCGCGACGACTTTAGAAAAAGTAATCATCCCCAGAATTGCAACCAAAATATGAAGAAAGTGCAGATTCCTCAAAAATCCTACAACTCTTCAAATTTCCTTACAGGAAATCCAGAATCCAAAGCTTTCTGCAATACAACTCCATATCTACATATACTTGCTTAAAAGGGGCAACAGTTTCCCCACGCTTCGCGCCGCAGTACATCCCTGATACACTGGTGATCACACTTGAAAAAAAAATCGGAAAACTTAGCTACTACTTACAAGTTCGAGAAATGCCATTTTCGGCTTTCTGAGGGGTCACCAGTTTTCCACATTTTCTGTACGCACCGCGCCAAATAAAGATAGTCTTTCGAGGAAGACTTCATATTCCAAGCAGCAACCATTAGCAAACCGTACTATAATGCTCCCATACACTTCTATCATCAGATATCTTTCAACTCTGTCAGTTGAGTAGTTTGTGTAGTTGGATTCTTTAGTTATCGAAGTGTCAAACTTTTATCAGAGTTCAATGTCGCAGAGCAGTGACAGCTGCAGGAGGCGGGAGGGGGGGGCGAGGGCAATTGTCCCCTGGCACAAAAGAAGTAAAAATATTTGAATTTTGCCATTTGAAACACACGTCAAATACAGTGCTGTTTTCTCAACTTTTCCGTTGTAAAATTCCTAATTCTTCCTGAGAAAAGCTCCATATTTGTAATTATTAGTTTTTAAAGGACAAAATTTTTCGCTCGCTTTGTGCGCCCTAAATTGCAACCCTCAATGCAGTAGGTGGTCGGTCATAAAGCAGTCAATGGTACATTTTTCCGAGCCACTACAGTACCTTTTTTTCCTGCTATTTTTTTTTTTTTTTTTCAAAATAGGCTTTTAAGTTTTAAATATTTTGTTTTATCCGCACTCCGTAGATAACATTATGAAACAACAACGATCTTCAGTCGACATGCTATATCAGATATATGCTAATAGGGAACGCAGATTCTTCGACTGTCCCCAAATATTCAAATTTCCTTCAAGGAAACCCTGAATCTAAACCATTTTCTTCAATACAAGCTCCATATTTACAAATGTGTAGAAGACCAAAATTTCTGGCGCGCTCTGTGCGCCCCAATTACGTTCCAAACACAGTAGTGTTAACACTCAAGAAAAATCAGATTTTTTTTTTATTAAAAAATTGTTCTTGCTCGTAGAAAAAATGAAAGAAATTGACATTAAAGTACCTTTTGATCAATGTGGTAGGGTAAGGTGCATGGTCCAAGGTGCATTAAACTTATCAATAACATCAGAAAAACACGTTGTGTGCGGTATGGTTCAAAGACGCCACGGGGTGTAGATGCATGAGGCGGAGTAAAATATTTCTGCCAGTGGAGAAGTTCCTTTACTCTATTAATAAATATCGTTGTCCCTCAGTAGTGGCGTAAGCATAATTTCAAAGGGGCACCATTCCAAATTCTCCCACGTTGTTTTAGAAACAAGGGATGTTCTTATTCATTTCGAAATCTAGGAGCAAACATAGCATGTGTAACTAACCCTGTCCAGTCTGATTAGAAATAAGTCATAATTAACGATACGAACTTTACATAGGATTTATGGAGAAAAATTCGAAATCAATCACTTGATTTAAGTTACTCATTTTCTTTCAACTTGCAATTGACTGTCATATAAAAGATAAAAGGGAGGATAAAATAAAGTAGGAAAATTGTATACAGTGAATACACGGACATCCGGTACAGCTTATATACCCGAATAACTGACTATGAACCTTTGTATTATAGTCTATTTCACTGCGCATGCATACTACATTATGTGTTGAGTAAATGTGTCTACTAGGCCCGTAGCCAAAGTGGCCAGGGGCATTAAGTTTTCGCCCCCTAAAAGTTTTTGAGACCAAAAAAAAAAAGAGTTGTTTTAATGCCTTTCGCTCCAAGAAAAAAATTGTCTCCCTCCCCGGATTTTTTTTTTCAAACATTCGATATCTTGTCTGGCACGTGTCTGATCTCCAGATATCAGAATGATAAGGTATGGATGGTTCTAACACTAACGGGATACAGCGTGGAGTTCTCTTTGCGTAATTGGAATACTGTAGTGTGATACAGTATGCGTAACGCATCGGGGGGGGGGGGGGTTCGTACGTTTAGGATCACGAGACCAGTCAAGACGGTCACGGTGGGATGATTAATGAAAGCGAAACTTAACCTACAGAGTTTTAATGAAAATGTTTTAAAGCTGTTTAAGGAGGCTAAACGGGAGAAGCAAATTTGATGACAGTAGGAGTACCTGCACAATGGGCCACATATAGACTCCTGACATTTTATCTTCTGACGTGCGATCGGTAGAATTTGACAAAGGATTTGAACTTGAACTTGGTAAAAGACCAAGTCAATGAAAAACCCTGTCAATACGATAGGTTTGAATATTCAGAGTGTCTCTTCAGACTTTTCCTATTCCAAAATCCCCGACTGGGTGTTTTTCCCCTACTGACTTCTGAGGTGGGGGCGGGGTGGGCTGTGCCCTCGTCCCCCTTCAAACACGCTACTGGAAGAAGAGCAACTATTAGTTAGCAAACACCTCATAAACAACTTTTAGATTGTGTCGTAAGAAAATCGGCTGAAAATTGATAGTTTTCAATAAAAGATAAAACAGTCTTACCGGGAAGCTTTATCAGCTTATTTCCTCTCACACGATTGAAGATGTAGAAGCATTCAGATCAATTGAGCCGAACAATCTTCAAATGAAGTTAAACAATTTATCATTTAATAAAGAGGGATAATTAATAAACAGAAATGGTGTACGATTTGATAGTATGCACACGTACCGTACCACTTTTGTTTGGTTGTTGCGATTCAGTTTGCAAAAAGTATGCTTAATACAAAAACGGCTGTCCAGGATGGCAGACGTTCACATACATTTAGCTTACATTAATCTTGTAGAAAATCAAAACTTCCATAGGGCATGATATCAGAAAAATAACGCAAGGATTTGTAAGGAATCGTTGACCCGATTCATGAATAATACCTCAGAGTGACTAATGTATTCTTCATATATTCAATAGTCACTTGCATGAAATGGTTTCAGAGCATAATAGGGACTCTGCTATCAATTGAGTTTGATCATTCACTGTTAATCATATACATAAATTATATAGATTATTTCTTGTGTACCGTTTGGTTCTTTTGGAACCGTTTTTCTTCCTTCGTAGGGCGTCAAATTTACCTTGGTACAGCCTATTGTCTAAAATTCAGTGAGGCATGCAAACAATCAAATATCTATATAGGATATTCATTGACTACTTGCAAAATTAACTATTGCGTTACACAATATTTGTTGTCAAGGCAGTTGATGAACTGTATGATTGCAACAATTGTAAAGTTTAATGTTTA